>CM068314.1:58153762-58176262 GCA_034766995.1 Acanthacorydalis orientalis
TACATATATATTTATATATATATACATATATATATATATATATATATATATATTTATATATATATATATATATATATATATCTTCCTAAGTTATTACGTTGGTGCAAAAATAATTGCGGTTTTTATCATTTTAAGTTTGATATCAATTTTTCTAGTTACCGTTATCTTCTGTTATAGTCATGAGATACATCATTATAAACAATGAAATTAGCACTACTGATTTCAGATTACGTCTATTGTTCTTCTATTCTTTAGTTATGTTGGATATAACCCTCTTAATTTAGTCATGAAAAAAGTAAATTCGCGTGATTTTATTGTATGAGATTAAACTGGAACGTAAAGCAACAGAAACTGCTCGAAATATAAAATTTGTTTTTGATAAAGAGTCAATTAGTGAATATACACCTCAATACTGGTTCCAAAAATTTTATAATGGAAACGAAAGCCTTGATGGTGAGAAGGATCGTGGATATCCTTCAGCTATAGACAGTAATGATTTAAGAAACATTATTGAAGCGGACCCACGTAAAACAACTCGAAAGATGACAGGAAAAGACAATGTTGATCATTCAACAGTTGTTCGATATTTGAGTCTAATTTGAAAAACAAAATAGATAAATGGATGCCGTATGAATTAAAGAAACATCAAGCAATTCGGCGATACGAAGTCTGTTATGGGCTTCTTTTGCGTAACAAAAATGATCTCTTTTTTGATCGTTTTCTCACATGTGATGAAAAGTGGATTATCTACAACAATCGGAAACTTTATATTATAGTGCCTAGACCGACTAGAAGTACCAAAACTGTTTCCTAAACTGAAACTTCATGAAAAAAGAATAATAATCACAGTTTGGTGGTCGACAAGTGGCATTATTCACTACAACTTCTTAAATTCTGGTAAAACAATAATGGCAGAAAAATATTGTTAGCAAGTTGAAAAAATGCATGAGAAGTTGCGTCATTTACGGGCAGTATTTGTCAATCGAAGATAACTAATTCTTTTTCATGACGACGCCCACAATTCTTATTCACACGTCTCACAAATGACTTTAAAAAAAATATTAATTATTATATTAAAATATTAAAAATAATATTAATGAACTAGGTTATGAAACCTCGCCTCACCCACATCTTATTTTCCGGACCTTTCTCAAGAGATTGTCATTTTTTAAAACATGTCAATAATTTCCTCCGAGGGAAGGTTTTCACAGATCGAGCATCAGGTCAAACCGCTTTAGATGAATTCGTTAATTCCAGGACTCAATCGTTCTATCTTGTAGGAATAAACAAACTTGTTTTCCGTTAGGAGAAATGTGTGCAGGCCAATGGTTTTTATTTTGATTAATAAGTATAATTTTTAATTGATATATGCGTCTTTATACTCGATACGTGAAAACCGAAATTATTTTTGCAGCAACCTGGTACATTATTTTTTATTAAAATATTTATGAAACTTTAGTGAAAATTTGTGAAATAAAACAAATATGTTCTATAAAACACATAGTATTTCTATAAATCATAATATGTGAATTAAAGAATATCTGTTATATTTTTTTAATAACTGTCATAAGTGAAATTTTATCCAATTAATCTGCTATTTTCATTGTGCCATTTCAATATTTTTCATTTTTTGAATGAATACAGAGTTTTATGGATCTTTCTTGATATACATATATATACATATATATATATATATATATATATATATATATATATATATATAATAATATTATACAAATATATACATACACATAAGTATGTGTGTGTATATAAGGGATATCTCTTTGAATAGATGATTTTCAAAAATATATCAGAAAAATATTACAAACTGTGTTTATAACATATAGATGACTTGTGAAAATAATGTATTAATAAGATAATATATAGAAATGAACTGTTAGCTAATCAAATAATTGAAATGTAAATACAGCTGAATAAATTAAACATATGTGGAATAACAACTGAATAATAACGAAAATTTCTTTATACATCCTTTATTAAACAAAAATACATGAATCCATACTGTCATACCTTCACAGTAATCTCACCCGAGCATAACGCACTTGCACCAATGCTTCTCCCATTTCTGTAAACAGCCGCGAAAATCATGTGAACTGAACAACTATAAAACCTGAGTCGACTGCCTTTAAACATCCTGAATGTCATCAAAACGTTGACCGTTCATAATATGCTTCATCTGAGGAAATCAAAAGTCGCAGAGAGGTAAATCTTGACTTTAAGAATGTTGGGGTAGTACCGGAATTTATTTATTGGATGAAAATTCGTGTACGGCTAGTTACAAGTCAGCAGGCGTTTTATTGTGATGCAAAACTCATCAATCAGCCACCAAATTCAAACGAACTCTCACAATTCTCTGTCTCAAATGCTCCAGTTCAGTCAAGTAAAACACAATATTGACTATCTGGTTCAGTGGAACGAATTCTTTCTGTACCACCCATTGGATAACAATGAACAAATTAACATTGGTTTGATTTTCGATTTTGTCATTCTGTATTTTTTCGGACGTTCTCCACTCTTTTTACCCATTGCTTGCTCTATCGACTGATCTCAGAATCATATTGTAACACCCATTATTCGTCTTCAGTAACAACGCTTTCCATCCAATGAAACATTTAATTACCATTCTTTGTTCATTTTTCTATCGCACATTTTCCCTACCTGACACATTTTAGAATAATTTTCAAAAATTCCCTGACGATAGAAAACAACCTCACGCGTAGAAATTTCTGAGGCATATGCAAAAACTACGGCATATTCCCACCAAATAGTAGTACAAGTATCTATGTTGCTCGCTGGTGCGTTAGGAAGAAATTCTCGTTATTCAGTTGCTACACCTCGTAGATGATTACACAATTGTGTTATCGACATATGACAGTCTCAAACAGACAAACATTGATCTTAGAAATTCCATTTAACTAATGTCTCCTCTCTTCCTTACATTTTTTTCTCTCTCGCTCTCTTTTATGTATATATATATATATATATATATATATATATATATATATATATGGATATGTAAGGCGTGAAAATAAATTCGGTTCTTTTAAAGTGAAACAATCATAACGCTATTTTAAATTAAAATATTTTCTCGTGGATTTTGAAGTGCCAAACTTAACATTTAGTAAGACTATGTATCTTGGTCAAGCAGTTGGTGTAACTTCACAAAACAGTAGTGAATATGATAACGTCCGAAGAGCAGCACAGTAGACATTGCATACTATTCGCATTACATTTGAAAAAATACTGCCGTATCAACGGGAATGATTTATTCGGATTTTGGGAAAGATGCTGTGATGCATAAGAAATGCAAAAATGCTAATCGATTCAAAACCCCCATCTTTTTTCGACAAAGAATTCAGCAATTACTTAATAGATGGAGCAAAGTTATATAAATTAATGGGGGATATTTTTACGATTGAAATATATTCCAATTTTTCGTAAAACAAGTATTTTCTATAAAAATAGGCATCGACTTAATTTGTAAACTCCCGGTTTTTTGAAAATTTTTCCCGGAACCCAAGAATGGGACAATAATAAAAATCACATAAACACCACACACAATCTACACACCACAAATGCGGATCAATGCCGAAAAGGTAAGGGCACCGCACGAATGTCATACAACATAAGGCCAAACCCGGCCCTGTATAATTTTCATGAAGAATAAAATTCATTTTTATTTTATTTTTTTATAATTTTTAACCTAATATATTTGTTTGGTAGAAAAATAATTACCGTTAATGACCTTCAAATTCATATACTTTTTTAAATTTAAGTAGTCCAGAAGTATTGGATGACTAACACCTAATTTTTGTGCAAGCTCTCGAATTGTTATGCATAGTTTTAGCAAAATACAGACCATAAAATGTACTTTATAATGATGTTAACATATATATGATGAAATGTGACTATAATTTAAAAAACTCAGGTTAGAATTCAAAAAAAAAACAGCAATTATTTTCTTACCAACCTTATATATAAAAATTGCTTATTTCACATTTAAATATTAATTTTTTAAAAATATTTATATTATTGAATTTATATAATTGAAAAAACTTTAATTAATTAATCATTACCATTGACCATACTTTCACGTTATCATTTATTGGTAAGGGTGATAAATATTTTTGATAAAACAAGGACGTGCGTACTCTTTCCTTGAAAATTAGTTACTATTAGTCGTCTGAATATTGAGTTTTGGTTTTAAAAAATGACATAAATTATTTGATTAATATTTATAAACTCTTTATGAAGTGAACACTACACTTTCTGTTTTATGGAATGAAGTGACTCCATTCCATAGAAATTTGAACAGAAGACCAACAATTTATGATAGTGCACTCTTTTTATTAGGCAGGCCACTCATTGACTGATATATCCAGGTTTCTGTATCATCTGATTCTTCACTCAGTTACCCGGATGAAGCCGAACCCTTCCTGCCCGCCAGCACTCACTAATGTCTTTCTAATTTATCACTGGAAATGCACTGCACTTTCTGACCGTTACTACTTGTTCTTGGTAGTTACTAACGCTGCCATTGTCCATTACTGGTTCGGACTTCATATTTCGACAAAAATTTAAGCATTGTTATACGCATTTTAGAATATTCTCGCACAATGTGACCGGATATTCATTTTTTAATTGGTTATGATGCGGAAAGGAACAACGCACAATAGAGTATTTTCCTAATCTATTTGGCCAAAATTAGATTTCGTCAAACTTATCGTAGGTAAAAACTAATAACTACCTGAGAAAGGTGAGTAGTTAGGGAACAAGAAATCACAATTTTTTCCTTCCCCTGCTCTACTTACAACTTGGTGCAGGCAGTCAAAACTTGATCGTCTATAATAGTACATGTATTTGTTATCGGTATTCTGTGTGATCGCTCAATTTCAAAGGCGAATTTTTTAATTCAAAAAAGTGATGACAGTATTGTACTATAGATTGTCGTGAAGAAGGTAAAAGAGAATATAGTTAAAGCATTTTAATTAAAATAATTTTAAAACAGTTAAAGTTCCATTCAAAAATAATCGTTTTTTAATTATTTATGTACCAGTTTTGAAACAAGTCGAAGGTTTTTGTTATATTTAGGGTTCCTTCCGATGTTTTTTTTTACACTAGCATAAAGAGGAAGTTTTTAGCTTTAAAAAAATAAAAACAGTAACCGCGGATTCGCAGAGACGCGTTTGTATTTCGTCAGATAAACTCTTATGTTCATATATCTTGACTTAAGGTTTATTTTTACATGTAAATGGTTGTTTTTGCCTTTAGAATCATCATGAGTCCAAATAGTGACTAAAAAGGAAATATTTGATATTATGCGGCAATGTAAAAATAATAATATCAACCAATAATTGCAATTCGTCAAAAATTACCTATTGAGCCATAAAAATACACAGAGGTTCAAAAAAAAGAAATTAAACATCGATTTTCTTATGTAAAATCAGAGATGAAATGTAGGTGGACGGCTATATACAATAAGAAACTTTTAGAAAAATATATAATTGGCTTCCAGGTACGTTTGATATACCTTGAATAAGGCTGATAAAAACAATTATATTGATTTAAAAAAATAAATTTTTTAATTATCCAAAAATTCTGTCAACCCAAAGATAAACATGTTCTAAACCAATTAAATAACAAAAATTATTTCTGGTTAGCTAGATCAGGAAAATACTCTACTGTGCAACGATTAGTTTATAACTTTCTAGAATTGTCTCACCAATGGCCCTTCTACAATATTCTTATAAATCTATTTACATTCCATAGAATGCGAATAACGGTGTACCTTACAGATGATCGTTACAGTTCTATGCTAAAGAAGACGTGCAAAGGAATCTCATATTATTAAGAGTTTCCCAAAGTCAACAAAAATGTTTAACAACAGATTCAATTAACTATTAATAATAGTGGTATGTCACTCTAATAAGAAATCTTATAAGTAATAAATTCAAATATCCAACGGAATTATTTTCTAGATATTTTTTCAAAGATTAGAGAAGTATATAAAGACCGACCTTATAAGAGAGATCAGCGAAGAAAATAACAAAATAATCAAGAAAACTATTCAACAAAATCAATCTTTAATTAATTTTTGATTTTTGTTAAAGATATATTATACGAGGGTCCTCTGACAAGTATGGTAAAAAAGCTAATTTATCACAGTTTTTTTGGAAAAAATCGATTTTATTTCTCAACATAGTCTCCATTGAGGGCTTTACAATTGGTCCAGTGAGTGTCCAATTTTTCATCCCGTCGGAATAGTAGCTTTTCTCAAAGTCTACAAAATACCCATTGACAGCGGAGATAACATCCTCATTCGACGAGAATTTCTCCCCACAGAGTCAAATTTTCAAGTTTGGGAAGAACAAGAAGTCACACGGGACCAAATTTGGAGAGAAGTGTGGATGAGAAATCAATTCCAAGCCTAATTCGTGCAACTTACCAATGCGATAGTCGATTTGTGGGACGGCGCGTTGTTCTGGTGAAAGAGTCCTTTTTTGTGCGCCAATCTTGACCATTTTTGTTTGAGATCTCCTTTCAATCAGTCTAATAACTACATAATAGGATAATATTACAGTTTTTTCCTTCGTTTAGTAGTCAATGAGGATAATTCCTTGGGGATCCAAAAAAAATTGAGGTCATCACCATCCCTGCCGACAAAACGGTGTTCGCTTTCTTCGGGGCACTTTCATTAGTCGTTGTCAAATGCTTTGACTGCTGCGTCGACTCTGGTGTGTAATAGTGGATACACGTTTCATCCACGGCGACGAATGGATGCAAAAAGTTCTGCTCGTTATTTTTTTTAATTTTTGCAGCAACTGCTATGCTCGTTGCTGCAAAAATGCTATGCTGCAAAGGCTCGTTTCAAACTTCTGTAGAATGTGAACAACGCGTCAACTCTTGTTGAATTTTCACCTATGCTAATTTAAAAAATGACACTTGATAGCCGCGACGTTGCCAAATGAATGATGGCGATACATAGAAATTTATCGAACTTATCAAACGACACTCGTATATATATATATATATATATAAAATGAAAAAAGAAAATATTTAATTTAAATAGTAAGTTCTAATATGTTCTGTGTATATATATATATATATATATATATATATATATATATATATATATATATATATAAATTGTAATAAAAATATAAAGACCACTGTTTAAATTGCTCTCGGATAAATAACTTTACTAATATTAAATTACGAAATAATATAACACGTTTTCCCCTCGCTTTCGGAATTGAAAACGTATAAAAATCGGAAGATCAATTTGCATCAGAGACTCGAGGGCATACAGACACAATCGAGGGCTGCAAATAGCAGAAAACCACACCGAGTCAAGCAACCATGACGTTTGTTATCGCTCAAGGCATATCGCGCCGTCGACTTCATTAAACATTTATTTTTAAACAAGAACACGTTCTGTATAAGTCGCGTATTATGATATCATATGTCGAATGATGGTGCCATCTATTTCCTTGACAGTGGTAGTTGGTACATGATCATATGTTTAATATTTCAGTTTGGTGCATTGCAGTCCTTTGCATATGTCGCTACTTAGTTTGATATTTTTTTTTGTTTTTCTCTCTCACTTTCTTTTAATATCTCGTTTGTCTTATAAATTTCTCCAATTTTATTTTCACTTTTATATATTGTGTAGTCACTTTATCATTCTTATAAATATAAAAATACACAGCAAGAGAATAATTTTTTTAAACGTACAAAGAATATTTTTTCTTAATTCAAATACTGAAATTGTACTGAATAAATACATTTATCCTTTATTATAATATGAATACACATTTAATTAAATCATTTTAATTTTTATTTAATAAAAAATAATTTTTATCAAATGAAAATATATTACAAATCATCTGTCTTGAATAAATTTAACTCTAAACGATGTACCAATAATTAAACTAACAGCTCATTATATACGAGCTATTATAACATTTTTATATAATAAAAAAAATCTTAGATGACTCACAAAATATTAAGATCCTATTTTATAAAACACGGTACTTCAATTTTAATAAATTTAAAATTGCACTGAAACTTATTTAAAAAAAAATTATAGGTAGTGTCGGAGTTACAACCGCTGAGGTTTTTGGCGGAAAACGTCTTACCTAAGCGGTGTTGTCAGGGCGTAGTGTTTTTAGACTTGCCAAGAAAGAAAAGAGCACAACAAACATGTATGTCTTTTTATTTATTCCTCACAATGCTGACTAATTTGTAAAATTTTGTTAAAGACAAGACAATGGTACGAGTAATACGATATATAAGACTTACATGTTACACTTATACCTCTGGAGAACGTTAAGTCTATAGTGATATTTTTTAAAGTTGTGAAGTCAGTTGAATCCGTGGCCAAGACCAATCTAAACTTGTTCAGAAACTGTTTCAAACCATCGTTCAACGCATCAATGTTAATGTCCCCGGTGAGCAGAAGCGGTATTTTTGAGGTCGCTAACTACTGTTCTGACATGCTCTGTGTAGTAAAGCATTAGTTGAAAAAGAAACATCTCGATATAGTTGAGTGGTGTGTTTTGGATGAATGTAGACTGACACTAAACGAATTTAAATTGCTAAGGCATTTCAACTTCCACTAGTACACCTTCGTCAACATGAAATCCTGTAAACAATTGAATCCATAATACTTGGGTATCGTCCGTCGTGGAACGGGTGTATGGACACGAGTCCTACACGTTTTCTGATTCTTGAAGACTACCGTGCCACTGTACCGTGCTATGCTTCTATCCAGTGCCACGACTCGTGGCACTGGCTGCTGTGACTGCTGTCATACGGGCCTTTTAAAATTCCTCATTTAGTCTTCTTTCACTTTGTAAACGTTTACGATACTTATTTATCTTCTTGTTTTGAAGATATTTGGACATTTTTAATGTTTTAGAAAAAATTAGTCCAGTTTCAACACTTTATCAATGTATATCTTTACAATTGCTTTCACTATTGTTACTGTTAGTATTTTATTTTACAGCACTTGTCCTAATTTTTCTGCGCGGCGACTCGATAATATTACAATACAATTTGGCGACAATGTTGTGGCGGCTTGTGACGTCACGCGCTTAAGGTTAACATTGCGTAAGATTGTTACATCGTTGCTCTATTAAACCATGTATTGCTTATTTGGATATGCGTTATAGTTTTAAAGTTGTTAAGATTTGTTGAATATACACAAAATCGTAACATCGACTTTCGCATTGTCTCCACGCATATTAAATCCGCAGTGTAAGAGGTTTTCGACAAAATATATTGTTAAGCAGTTAAATTCATAACTAAAATCTCTTGTAATGTATTTATGTAGGTGATAAAAACTAAACTTCTACATGAAAATATAAAAAAAAATAAAAAAATAATGTAATTTTTTTTAATTTTTGCGATTTTTTTTAATACTTGAATGTGATAGCTTAAGGGGACCCGGTGGTCTAGCGGCCTAAAATTTAAGCTATTTTAAAAAAAAAATTTCTATATGAGGGTAATGAATAATGCTTTCAAATTTTTTTACACTTATTTTATTACTAATAAACTACACAAAAATGAAAATAAAGACAAAAAAAAATTTTTTTTTAAATTAGAAAAATGATGCTGAAGTCTCCCTCTCTAAAAAAATGGAATTGCGTGGTGAATGATGATTTATCTCTCCCTCTGATCTGAAATAAAACAATTGACGAATTTTTAATTAGTATAAGTATAGCTATCGCAGGAAGTCGAATAAAAAAAAATTTGACAAAATGGCGCGTAGTCAAAAGTACAAGTTTGAAAACGACCAGTATTTTTGAATGTTTTGTTAATAAAAAAAATATAAATATTTTACGGAAACTATTAGAGAGCTTACGAGCGAGAGCTAGAAAACTATTCAGAATAACATATTAAAATTTCAGACAAATCGGTCAAGTAGTTTTTTTTTTCTGGCCCCCGCAAGACGAAAAAAAGTAGTTTCGAGATAAACGCGTTTAAAGTTTGCCGGCTCCACTTATTCTTCTACCTACCTGACCTTCTAATGGGCTGTAGATCCTGAAATACTCTGAATTTCGTCATCAAATTTTAACAGTATATTTTTAAGAGACTATACTTTCGAAAAAAAAATCGATTTTTCGAAAATTCTAGACCACCGGGTCCCCTTAATTAAATCATTTTTACGAACGTATACCAAATATGAGCATTTATCTACCTTAAATTTGCTACAAATTAAATGTATGACAATCGATGTTTATCATTACGTACAATAATATAGAAAACTCGTGCATTTATATTAAAATGTTAAATGTTGTAACAGTTACCGGTTGTTATTTTAAGTAAAAATATAAAGAAAATACTACGATGTCGGTAGGAAAATAATTGCATTTCTTTCTGAATTCTAACCTTAATTTTTTTTCAATGATAGTGTCATTTTATTGTCTTCATGTTAAATCTATTTTAAAGAGCATTTTTCGGTCTGTAATTTGATAACATCGACTATATTTTTATTAATAGTTTTGCTTCAAATTGGGCTATGAAAGACGGAAAAGAAACAAATAAAAGCAATTTTTTGTAAGAGTTCAAAACGGGTGGTAAAACAACAGAAATTGCTCGTTAACTAAACGATGCTTTTGGTTTGGGTACTGTTAAAAAATGTACAGTGCAATGGTGGTTCAAAAAATTTTGTGCTCGAGACGAGAGCCTTGAAGATGAAGGTCGGTGGCGTCCTTCTTCAATTCATAACGAAATAAAGGCATATTTGAATCAAAACCACGCATAATTCAAGAGCTTGCACAAAAGCTAGGCATTAATTGTGTAGTCATTTATGTTATTTTGAAACGGAGACTTTGGAAGATAAACAGTTTGTTGTGTGTTTTCACAATCAAACTATTTTATATATAAATAATTCCATATTAATAAAAATAATTCATTTAGAGTCGTAAATAAATCGAACTTACTTATAATTCTCGGTACTAAATTTGCTGGTATTGAACTAATACATACCTGTTTTAGATGAGAGGATAAAAATATCAAATTCAATATCGACATTCTAATTCATAATATTATGGAAACATATAATTCGTTTTTGAGAGACATCTTTTATTCTCTTGTTTTCTATTACAGAATATTACCATAATATATTCTTTCATCTTATCGGCTTGGAAAGAGTTATAGATTAGTTTTTTTATAGTCTATCGGGCGACCAACAATATGATGTGAAAATAGTTACACCCATGGTGTAACTACGATAAGTTATGTGACTCCAATTCGATAGAAAAGGTTCCCGACTTTGCGAGAATGAGAATTGAGGCTAGACTGATCACGGATTTGGGGAGTAGGAAAGAATTTCTCAGTGACCACAGCAGCGAAATGCTGCACCGTCCCGACCGATTAGTAAGAGTCGCGTAAGTGGCGCCGTCACAGGTTCGATGAGTCGAGAGAAACATTCATTATACAAGGCGAACCGCCAGAGATAAGAGAGCGCTCTTACCTTGGAGGGTGTTGAAACTAAAGAGAATATTCGCTTCGACCAAAGCAGCGATACGCTTTACCGTTTTCTCCAACCCGCGAAGATTCTGGTGCCATCACTGATCCAAAGAACCATGAAGAGCGTCGGTATAACAGACCGAACCACCAGAGATAGAGATAGATCACTCAGTGGCTGTGGGGACGTTGACGTGACCACAGCAGCGAGGCACTGTATCGTCTCCACTAAGTGTTGAGAATCTGGTGCCGTCACTGATCCGAGGAATTGTGAGGAGCGTTCGTCATACAGAGAGAACCACCAGGTTTAAAGAAAACAACGGTGTTACTTAATATCAAGAAACATAACACCTTGAGACAGACAAATAACGAAGAGATGCTTCCTGTATATGAGTCGGAAGTCGATTGGCTCAGGCCTCTATACTCTCCAGCTTATATCCTGTTGAGGAGAAAGGGCCTTAGTGAAAATGGTCAATGAGCGCTTTTCAAGGCTCACTTCCTTGACCTCGAAGTATGCGTGCGGCATTTATTGTTATTTCATTGTTATATATTGTTTACATGTACAAACATGTACAATTAATATTGCAAATGATTAATGATTAAAACAGTCCATAGTGATAATGTTACAGCGCATTAATTTTACATTTACTTGTCATTTACACTGGCTAAGTCACTACACAGACAATATTAAAAATCTTTTAAATGTTCCAAAAAGAAATAAATGAATATTTTAGAATCCTAAAACAAGACTGCAAAAGCTTTGTGTGAGTAGAATAAATATTTCGCTATAAAAAACAACTTCCATAATTCTTAATTAAAAAACATAGATAATCAATTTAAGTTATTCTATATATAAATTAGTTTCCCATTATCTACAATTGAAAAATGTAAGATGTTCCTATAAAATTTAGAACTGCAAGGGCAAGCAATATTACTTAAATATAATAAAAAGATTTAAGAGAATGTGATACGAAATAAGTTCAATTTTAATTAATGAAACACACATTTTTTTAGTATCCAGAAGAATAGAAATTATTTCTTTCTAAGTAAAATAAGTTAGTATTATACAACGATAATTATTTGCTGATTAAGACTTCTGAATATGAACTTAATCTTGATGACTGAGGATTATTTATTGGTTCTTCAAAACTGAATTTAAAAGTCATACTATTTCATATCGAAAATATATATTCTTGAGTACAATAAAAATAAATTGTATACTCAGAAGTCGTATGATAACATGGAACTTCTAATTAATAGTATTTACATTTACTCTTAATTTAAAGTAAAAAGAAAAATATATGTATGAATTGTTATTTCTATATTTTTTGAACTGTTAACTTTATATGTTCAGTTATACAAATTATATATTACGTATTGACAATTCGATAGTATTTACCTTGTTGTGTGTTTCTTGATAATTTATTTGGTTGGTATGAGTATTAGCCCCATATTTGCCATAAATTTATGATTATTTTCTGCATATTACCTAATATGAAGAAAATAATCATAAATTATGTCAAATATATGGCTAATACTCATAAATACCTATTTATGCATTAGTTTATTTTTTTAATAGCTGTAAAATGCCATTTAGTTCAAAAGAATATGTCAGTGAATCTAAAGGATGGCGGCAATAAAATCGTCAATTCATTTTTGTATTTCAGCAACATCACGAAAGTGCTGTCACAATAAAAGTTCTGCATCAACTGGAATAAATGATAATCTGAATGCGTCAAAAATCGGACGAATACGTAGTATGAATGAGAACCACGGTCGTGTATACAGGTCTGTCAAAGAATAGCAATTTCAATGACGAAAACGGTATCGCTTGTTGGTCGATCTTTTTAATTACAATTTACACCATGCGATACCACTCGTAGAGGGATACACTTCTATCTAACCATACCTTACTTGTCACCACTCTCGTAATAATAGTGTAATTCTAATAATAGCGTTTTCTACTCATCGAATCTTCATGGAAGATGCGTATTAAAAGATAATAAATTGTCATAGAATATTAAAAGATGATAAATGTTGCAGACTTCACATATTTAACAATTTTGTCTTCGTTAATACAAATTTTAAATTCGCGCTGTACTGTAAAAGACAAGGAAGGGAGTGTATCTCTTTACGGGTGGCGTCGCGTGTTGGCAGAGATTATTATTAAAAAGTTCGACCAACAAGCGATACCGTTTTCAAACCGTCGTTGCCAGACCTGTATGTAAGATCGTATTGAGAACTTTCCAGGCATTAAAGATGATTTTCTGATCAGTAGGAACAACATGCTGGCTGTTGTTTTCATGCATCAAGATGACACTTTGGATTTCTTGTCCAGTAAATGGTTTTTTCTATACTATTTCATCGGCAAATTGATTCAACTAACATAATGCTCAGCAATAACCATTTCACTCGATTAGAGGAGCCCGTAAAACAGCACACCCTTCATGTCACACCAGATGCATAGAGTGAGCTTTTTAGCATATATGTTTAATTTTACCGTTGATATTGATGACTGATCAGGATCTATCCATTTATGTCTACGTTTAGGATTGTTGTTAATAATTAATCTTTCATTTTCGATAGCAATTTTTTACAAGAAATCCATTTACACCGCCTGATAAACAATGAGATGCAAGTGTTAAATCAGCGACTAATACAATTTTTTGAGATTGTCCATCTCATATAAAAACTGTTTCTCGATCACATTTTAGCGCCTATATAGCGAGTTCTTTTTTGCAGGGCATGAATTTTCATGTGATAATGTGTCTAAATCATCGGTCTTTAATGTTTTCCGCGTTTGACAATGACATTGAACACTGACATTAAATCTAATCTCCAGCTTTAAAACATTGAATCCAATATTTACAAATACTGTGGAATACAATACCTTCATTAAGAACATATTCTATTTATTCGCTCGAAATAATAATGTTTTTCTCTTGTTAGAACTCTTATCGAGTGCAGTGTCTAATATATTGTTTTTCGTCGCTGGTCATGCTATCTACTGTTTTATGAGGTTATATTTTATTCATGATATATGACATGTCACTAACTTCAATACCAACCCTTCAAAACGCAAAAGGCGAGAATTTATTTGCATTTTAAATATTAAAAACAATACTAAAATTTCTTCATATACCTAAATAGATGCCTATACATTTTAATATTGGTACAAAATTCTTTTTATTCATCTAACCATAACTAAATCCATCATTTCAAAAACTATATGTCATGATTTTCCAAATTGTTCTTTTTTGTTGAAATTAGATCTTTGATGGTAGACTCTATTCAGTATAAAAATTATATTAGCTTCCTTGTGCCTAGCTGTCGAACCTGGTCATTGTTTTTTGCCTAATGACTGTGATTTTGGAGTTACTAAAAAACTGTACGAAAACATAATTATATATATATATATATATATGTATATATATATATATATATATATATATATATGTATGACAAAGAATACGTTAATATGGTTACTCAATCCAGCATAAAATTTTCAATAAAAGAAGTACAAACTGAGGAAGTTTTTGAATTTAAAAAATGATGGCCTCCGTTTTACAAAAAAAAAAACTATTTATCAACTGAATCTTATGTGAGAAAAATTCCGAAAGATCAGAAAAAAACATTTGCTCCTTCAGCATGCATGAGCATTTTGCAACATACATAAGCTTTCAATACGATACTAATAAATCTGGGATGGTTGAGACTGAGGAATTCATCTAAAAGCACATTCTAGCTACTAAAATGTATTACAGCTGTGATGTCACTTCCATCTGCGAAAAGTATATGGATCGAAAATTTCGATAAAGAACAAAAAATACACAATTTAGAACCAGTGAAAGATAGCATTTTGGAGGAGCACATGTCATTTTATAGCAAAATATTCAGCTGATTAACCGAATAAATGGAAGAAACTCTGCTGGAATCCGATGGCGAGTATGATTATGCTTAATATTTTTGTATAATTGTTCAAAAAAATACTTTTTAAACAATTTATTATGGATTTAATACTATTTTCTGCAAAAATAATATAATCAAGAACAATTTACGTTGATTTTTTTATATATTAAGGTTTCATGGGACAGCAACTGTCAAGCCTAAAAAACAGTAACAAAAAAAATGTTTAAAAATATGTTATTAATTTTGTGTTACGCAATTTTCATTGAATTATGTAAAATTTATATTATATGACATATGTAGTTTTTGAAATGACCGATTCAATTATTTTATAGTATGCAACAAGAATTCTTACACTCCTATTATATTATTAAAAAATTAACTGTTATTTACTATACCATTTTTTAATATTCTAATTTTTTCGTTTTTCCACAAACTAAAAAGTATATTTTATCGATTATATTTTAAATATGAATTGGTTTATACAAAAATGTTCTTATATATTTATTAATATATCCGTATGAGTTAATATATTTTATAATAATTTTATTAATGATACCATACCTCTCAAATGTACGTCTATAGTGAAATCATATTTTTTTATCATTTTTCCATTGTATTCTATATGTAAATATAAAAATAATGAGGGTGGGTAATACTAACTTGTTGTTAATGACAATTTTCGATTCAAACACCACGTTACGATTTTCATGTACCAGTTGATTGCTGAATAAAATCCGATTACACTAAAAATGTACTGCGTGTTATTTTTTACCTCCAACATCGTTATATTAAAATGTCAAAAGTTAATTTTAAAATAATATTGATGAAATAAAATAACAATAACTTTTAAAAAAATACAAAGATGAACATATATCAAGACAAATCGTCATATAGAGATTTAATTACACCGAGAAAATAATTTTAGAAATAAATAAATATACATATTTAATATTTTAATAATTATTTCAATGTTTTTTAAATTAAATCTGTTTTTAACGATACCGTAGTTAATTTTAATAAAAATGATTTTTTTTATTCTAGATTATATTATAGTAACATCATATGGAAACACCAATATATAAAAAAAATATAATTGTTATTATATTAGATTATAATTATTTAATAAACTAAATACAGATGTTAGTAATCTGCAAAGGATATGCTTTGATCCCAGTGCGAATGAAAATGAAATACAGTATCTAGTAAATTGGCCTGTCACAAGGGAAATGCGAATTCGATCTCGACGTCAAACGTCATGATTAAGGTTTTCTGTGGTTACCCTTAATCACCCCAGATTAATTATACAAAACATTAACAGTTAATTTCCCAAGCCATGTATATCTCTACTTACGCGGTTGTATGTATGTATGTACGTGAATTTAACTCAAAATGTGTACATGAAACAATCGGTTAAACAGCTATCGATCGTTTCAGTCTGCCTCATTAAAATATTTCAAATGTTGAAATATAAATTTATCTATTTCTATGAATCTGAAAAAAGTATTTGAAAAAGTACTGTAGTTTTAAAAAAATAATTAAATTTTGAAAACTTACTTCACTATACAAATTTTCATAGAACTATATCAGTTTCTTTTGCTAAAAAAAAATTAAGTACAAAATATACAATTTAAATATTAATTATAAAAAATATTATAAAAACGATGTTTTACCTCAGATTTTCTCATACACTCTCAGAAAAATGAGATTTTCTTTATTTTAAATAAAAAAAATAACTTATTTTCTAAGCACAAAAAGGCGATCGGTATTCTACATAAACGGTTTTATACAGAATTGGTAAATTCATTGTTACTGAAATATTTTTCGCATATGATACTGCATTGAGATGTTATAAAATTGGTAGGAAAATAATTTTGGTTATTTTTTCTAAATTCGAAACTTATTTTTTTCCATGAAAGTTTCATTTCGTCGTGTTTATGTTAATATCATTTTAAAATGCATTTTTCGTTCTATATTTCTGTAACATCGACTATGGTTGTATTATTAATTTTACTTCAAATTAGGCTATCAAATTAAAGATGGAAAAGAAACAAATAAGATTATTTTTGTATGAGTTTGATACGGGTGGTAAAGTAATAGAAACTACTGGTAAACTAAACGACGATTTAGAGTGGGTACTGTCAAGGAACGTATGGTGCAATAGAGGTTTCAAAAATTTCATGCTGGAGACGAGAGCCTTGAAGAAAAATAAGGTCACGTGTGCCATCCTTCAGTTCATAACGACCAACTGAACCGACCAACTGACCTGTTGAATCAGAACCACGCACAACAATCCTATTATAAAGCTTGCACAAAAGTTAGACATTAGTCATCCAACGGTTCTATACCAGTTAAAACAGCTAGGAAAATCAAAAAAGCTTGATAGATGAGTGCCGCAAAAACTGAATGAAAACCAAAAAAATTGCTGTTACGAAATTTCCTCCTCGCTTCTTTTTCAAAATTTCTTCCACGCAACCAGAAGCAATCCATTTCTCGATCGTATTGTAACGTTCGACGAAAAATCGATCCTTCACGACAACAGAGAGCCTTCTGCACATGGTAGGACAAAAAGGAAGCTCAAAGAACTTCGGGAAAGCGAAATTACACCAAAATAAAAGTATGGTCACTGTTTGGTAGACTGCGCTCAGTAAAATCCACTACAATTTTTTGAATCCTGATGAAATCAATACAGCTGCGAGTTATTGTCAAGAAATCGACAAAATGCATCAAGAACTGCGACGTTTGGCCTCACAATGATCAATCGAAAAGGTTCAATCCTGCTGTACTAATGCACGGCCACACGTCCCACGATTGACTCTCCAAAAGTTGAATGAATTGGGCTATAAAATATTACCTCATCAACTATACTCACCAGACATCTCACCAATAGATTATCATTGTTTTAAGCAATTCGACTGATTCTTACAGGATAAATTCTTCAACAACCAAGCTGCTGTGGTAATGCATTTAGAGATCTTATCAACTCCAGAACACCGGAATTTTACACCACACAAATGTTTTACGACAAAAATGTTTCGATTTAATAGTGCTTATTTAGATTAATAAAATTAATTGTTAGCTTATAAAAATGTATATGAATTTGAAGGTCATAAACATTTTTTCTACCAACCTAATAGATATGCTACAAAATTAAGTAGAAAATATAATATAAACAAATATAAATTTGTATAAAAAAATTACAACATAGCAAAAAAAAATTGAAATTATATATATTTCAAAATAATACACATAAATTATTATACATTTTTTGTAATCGATATAAGGCAATATATATATAAATATAATATATATATATATCATCATCATCATCATCTTCAGCCCCTGTCAATCCACTGCTGGATAAAGGCCTCTTCCATGATTTTCCATTTTGTTCGATTCAGTGCCTCTCTTTTCCACAGTTTTCCAATAAAGTTTTTAATATCCTTATCCCATCTGTTCATTGGTCTCTTTCTCGGTCTTTTCATATTCCTTGGTTCCCAGTCAATAATTTCTCTTGTCCATCGGTTGTCTTCTCTTCTTGCGACATGTCCCGCCCATTTCCATTTCAGACTCTTTACTCTTCTTATTATATCTGTGACTCCTGTTTGTTTTCGTATCCATTCTATTCTCTTTCTATCTCTTCTTGTTATTCCCAACATGCATCTTTCCATACTTCGTTGTGTTGTTTGGAGTCTTTGAACTATTTTGGCGTTAAGCACCCATGTTTCGCTGCCGTAGGTAAGGACCGGTAGTATACACTGATCGAATACTTTTTTCTTTAAACAGAGTGGGATTGTTGATTTAAATATTGAGGCGTTTCGTCCGAAAGAGCTCCATCCCATTTTTATTCTCCTATTTACTTCTTCCGTGAATGATCCATCTCTGTTGATAATCTGGCCTAGATAAACATATTTCGTGACTTCTTCTATTTCCGTTCCTTTTATTTCAATTTTCTTCGGACATACAAACGCATTGAACAGTACTTTTGTCTTTGTATGATTCATGTTGAGGCCGATTTTTTGACTGGCATCGTTTAGTTCTTCTATTCTCTTTTGCAACTCTTCCGGAGTATTTGCGAAAATAACTATATCATCGGCAAACCGGAGATGGCTTAATCTTTCGCCCTTTATCTCGATTCCTTTGTCCTCCCAGTCGAGCGATTTGAATACTTCTTCTAAGGCCGCAGTAAACAATTTCGGAGAAATTGCATCTCCCTGTCTTACACCTTTCTCGATTTTTATCTTTCTTGTTTCTTCATGTAGTTTCACTGACATCGTTGCTTTTTTATAGATGTTATCTAGCAGCTCGATATATGTGCCCTCTATGCCCTGGTTCTTCAGTGCAGATATTACCGACAAGGTGGTGATGGAGTCAAAAGCCTTCTCGTAGTCTATAAATCCAAGACACACTGGTATTTGGTATTCATTTGATCGGCTTATTACTTCTCTCACTACTTGAATATGATCCATTGTACTAAATCCGGTTCTAAATCCTGCTTGTTCCCTTGGTTGGGCGAAATCTAGTTGCACTTGTAGACGTTTCGAAATTATTTTAGTAAAGATCTTATATATCGTAGGTAGTAAACTAATCGGCCGATAATTCTTCAAATCTTCTTTATCTCCTTTCTTGTGTAGAAGAATTACGTTGGCTTCATTCCATTTATCTGGGATAGTTCTTTTTTGTATACAAGCAGTGAATATATCAGCGAGAACTTTTTCTGTTTTTTCTCCTACTAACTTGAAAATTTCTGCTATTAACCCATCATTTCCGGCTGCTCTTCCATTTTTCATATTCTTTATTGCATATGTAACCTCTTCCGGTAGCACGGGTGGGACACCTTGGTTTGTATGTTTTCTATTCTCGTTTTCTTTGTTACATGTATTTTTGTATAGGTCTGTGTAGAATTCTTCTACTCTTTTAATGATTTCCTTTTTGTTGAAAATTCTGCTCCCATCATCTAATTTGAAGGCAGTTATATGTTCTTTGCCAATCGTTAAGCTCTGTTTCATTTTTCGGTAGCTTTTATTTTCTTCAATAGTCTTCTTAATTAGTTCATTGTTGTACTTTCGAACGTCTTCTCTAATACACTTCCTCACTGTTTTACCAAGTTCGATGTATTCGATTCGGTCTTTCACATTATCTGTTAGTTTTATTTCTCTTCTCTTCTTCATTAGACATTTAGTTTTTTCTGATATTTTCTTATTTGATTTTATTTTAAGGATTCCTCCTATTTCTTGCGCGGATTCTTTGATAATTTCAACCACTTTTTCTTCTACATTCGCATCTGCATTCTCCAATATGTCAAAACGGTTTTTTAATTCTATTTCAAATTCTACTTTTCTCTCTTCTAGAGTTTGAATATTAATTGTCTTCTTCGGAGTCTTGAAAAGTTTTCTTCTTTCCAGTCTTGAATTTATGCGTATTTTGCTTCTTACCATCCGATGATCGCTCCCGGCATTAAATCTATTTAATACGGAACAATCTTCCACAATTGATTTTTTATTTACCAGAATGTAGTCTATTTCGTTTTTGATGTTATTGGGACCTTTCCATGTCCATTTCCTTTTGATATTTTTCTTGAAAAAGGAGTTCATTACATATAAACTTGTGCTCTCTGCAAAATCAATTAGTCGATTTCCTCTTTCGTTCCTTGTTCCAAAGCCAAATTTTCCAACTACATTATCGTTTTCTTGCCTTTCTCCGATCTTTGCGTTAAAGTCTCCCATTATAATTTTGTAGTGACAGTTTCCCTTGTCATTAAGTTTTCCTATTTCTTGGTAAAAATCTTCAACTTCTTCGTCCTTATGAGCTGTTGTAGGCGCGTAGACTTGCATGATTTGGATTTGATACCTCTTTGATATTTGAATTACCAATCTCGCCGCACGTTCTGATGTGCTTTCTATTTCCACAATGTTATCCTTTAGTTTCTTATTTACGATAAAGCCGATTCCTCCTATATTTCCTTTTTCTGATCCACGATAGTAAAGAAGATCTCCATTTTTCATTTCAATCGTTTTTTCTCCTTTTCTTCGTACTTCACTAAGTCCTATAATGTCCCACTTAATTTTGGTCAGTTCTTCTTGGAGTTCTTCCAGTCTTTCTTCGTTCGATAGTGATCTGCAATTGTAGGTAGAGATATTAAGCGTAGATGACCTGTGGAGAGAAGGGCAGTCGGTGTTTAGACTCCGGGGATTCTTAGCACCCTCTGCCATCTTGCCTTGGTCCCTGCTACTGCCACAGCAGGGGACAAGTAGGCCTCCGGAGAATGAGGGCCGTTTTGTATTTGTACTCATCATGTAAGGTTTGGGATCATGACTCGCCACGCTGATCCCACTTGCGATATATATATATATATATATATATATATATATATATATATATATATATATATATATATATATATAAATATATATATATATATATAAATATATATATAAATATATATATATATATATATATATATATATATATAAATATATAAATATATATATAAATATATATATATATATATATATAAAAATATATATATATATATATATATAAATATATATATATATATATATATATATATATATATATATATATATATATATATATATATATATATATATATATATATATATATATATATATATATATATATATATATATATATAAATATATATATATATATATATATATATATATATATGTATATATATATATATATATATATATATATATATATATATATATATATATATATATATATATAAATATATATATATATATATATATATATATATATATATAAATAAATATATAAATATATATATATATATATATATATATATATATATATATATATATATATATATATATATATATATAAATATATATATATATATAAATAAATACATAAATATATATATATATATAAATATATATATATATATATATATATATATATATATATAAAATCATCATCATCATCATCATCATCTTCAGCCCCTGTCAATCCACTGCTGGATAAAGGCCTCTTCCATGATTTTCCATTTTGTTCGATTCAGTGCCTCTCTTTTCCACAGTTTTCCAATAAAGTTTTTTTTAATATCCTTATCC
>CM068314.1:58186262-58198762 GCA_034766995.1 Acanthacorydalis orientalis
AAAATTCAAAAGAGAACTTCACAAATGTTTACATTCATACTATGAAATTTAAAAATATCTGTCAAGAAATAGTGAATAAAAGAAAATTAGAGCTTTTTTGAATAAAGCAGAATACGAGTATAAAAAACTAGATGCTGCAGAAGAAATTTCTGTAGATGAAAGTATTTTGCAACAAAGAAAATGCTTTTGTTCAGTTATGCTGAGCTGAACAAACAGAGAAACAAAAGAGAACAAATGAATAAGAGAAACATTGAGCGTATATTATTTAATATTAATATATAATAAATTTGATTAATTATTGATATTTTTAATTAACATATTTCTGACAATTTTACGTATCTTCATTAGTTTTTGAAATCTAACCCTACTTTTTTGTACTAGTTCTTAGTCCCGTACAGGCATATGCCACTCGCTTATACTACCAATACAATTCTCTGGCTAGGGAATATAAATGCCACAAGGCGACAATATCAATAGGTTGGATCTCGCTTTTCCGTTTGCTCTTGTCGCACTCATTCTTTACGTGCGCATTGAAAATGTAAAACAAACTAACCTAAATCTGTAATCATACACGAAATGTTTGTCGATTTTGTTTAGTACAAAAATAATAATTCATACAAATATATTTATGCGAATGAAGCAGATGTGCTTTTCAAGTGAAAAAAAAATCAGTTGACTAAACAAGTTGCGAAATTCTGCGTTATATGAAATTATTTCCCATTATGTACATTAGTAACAATTCAAATTTGTATACTGTTTCGAATTTATATATGAATATAATCTATGAATTTAACGCAATAACGCACTGGTTTTGTTCATTTACCTATATTACCAAATAAAACTGACTTAAAATTTTAATTAATAAATATCCGGAAAACACGGGGTTGGCAAGGTAGATTCTACACATTTTTCCTGATTCTTCTTAATTAGGGCACCTATTCCTACATTTTCTGTAATAAATTTTTCCAATTATTTGGAAAAATGGATAAGAATTTTTAAAACTCGCGCTCAGAAGTACCGACCTACTAAAAGTGCCACTACATCAATAGTATAGAGAGTAGTTGCCACGACCGCGTGGCTAGTAACAAAGGATTGGTCCCGTATAAAGCATTTTTAGGAACCAACTACTGTGTTATGCGGGAGTTGCTTATATATATATATATATATATATATATATATCTAAAGAATAAATGTAAATATATTTTATATATTACTAATAAGATATTTATAAATTTTTGTTAAAACAATATTATTTTATATTTAAAAATTATCATATTCAATAAAACAATACTTATTATTATGTTTTACATGACAAGTCAAATAAGTCAAATTTAGTTTCGTGGCAATAAAGATATATTCTTAAAAACATCATAGGCTGATTTACATATTTGGGAATAAAATTTAAAATTAAATGATTATGTAAATAGTCGTCATCTATTATACATCACCGAAGTAGGTCAGATTAATAGCTTTCTATGAGAAAATCGAACAGATGTCTGATTTTCACGATATATATTCTATAGTATGGGTGTATATATTCATACATACATATATATATGTATATATATATATATATATATATATATATATTTATAACATTATATATATATATATATATATATATATATATATATATATGTATATGTATATATATATAATTTTTTCATAAACGTCAACTTTGTTCGTGATCTATCCAAATAAATATTGACTGTTCTTTGATCCTCATTCCTATTTCGTCGTGAAATTAAATATTTCTCTGTGTTTTAAATCTGTAATTGTAATAACTTACCGGCACGCCATTATATGACACGCATGATTCGCAATATTTTATATTTTTCTATGGTTGCAGTTTGCATAATTTATTCACATTTATGTAAAAATTCTTGATTTACTTGACTTATACGTATAAGTTTTCTGATTGTTATTAAATTAAATGTACGATTTTTACAATAGTAATTTATAAAATTTTACTATGTTGTCTTAAAAGAATTAAGCATTTTGCATGTTCCGATGACCTTTAGAATCAAAACATGACTGAATAAAAAATTTAAAATGTAAAATACGGTGTCACCATATATATATATATATATATATATATATATATATATATATATATATATATATATGTATTTAATAGTTTAATAATTTATTTTTATTTTATTTTATTTAAAGATTTTCAAAAATATTTAATTCTATACTCCCAACAAACAAAAAAAAATAACGATGTGATGTTTTATACACTACAATAAACCACAAAACATCTAAAACATGTACGAAAATCACATTTAAAATCAATCTCTAATTTTAATATATATGTCGAAACTAATATGAAATACAGACACACAAAGTATTCAAAAGGACAAATAGAAGTTGGACAACGCATAAAAGTGGGCTCGTATATATAATTTTATTCTTAGTAACATTAATGGCCGTTTTTTAGAACAAAAAAATATATTTAATAGCGTCATAACATATGTAAGTTTTATAACATATGTGTTTTTGTTGATTTTATAACGACATGTATTGAATATTTCGTCGATGAAATGCAGATAGAAAATAGTTATTAATAAGTAAGTTGTTAATGAGATTAAATTTACATGTAATTTCGTGAAGTGTAAGATAAAGAAATGTAACTCGTTAGTATCAAATAAATTAAAACAATATTTAGTAGCAGTAGCATAATATACGCAACATAAGTATTGTACTTTATACCATACCTGGGTCGTTTGATAAGTATGGTAAAAAAGCAAGTTAAATACAGTTTTTTAGAAAAAATCGATTTTATTTCTCAACATAAGTCCATTGGTGGTGACCTCCTCGCTGGCCTCCACTTGGATCAACGAGTCTGCAAAATACAAAATGCAATAGGTTCCTGTTTTTCCCTTCATTAAGTTGTCGATCAAGATGATTCCTTGAGAATCCCTAATAACAATGGCCATCGCCATCTCAGCCAACAAAACGGTCTTTTCCTTCTTCGGCACTCTTTCATCAGTCGTTGGCCACTGCTCTGACTGCTGCTTCGACTCAGATGTGTAGTGGTGGATCCATGTTTTATCCACGGTGACGAATTGATGCAAAAAGGTCTGCTCGTTTTTTTCTATTTTTGCAGCAGCTGTATAGCAGCTGCTGCAAAATGCTGCGAGCATTAATGCTCGCTTCGAACATCTGTGGAACGTGAACAACGGGTCACTTCTAGCCTAATTTTCGCCTATTCTACTTTTAAAAGTGACACTAGATAGCCGCGACATTGCCAAATGAATGATAGATACACATCATAGAAATTTAACAAACGACCCTCTTATATACTTTTTCTCCATAAAACTGATTGATCTATTATGAGGCTCCGCCATCTGCTCGCTGCATTCGCCAACCATTGGAGATAACAAATAACAGCAATTAATAGATTATACACATTGTTCGCGCTTTTACTGTGGTCCGATTCGGCGGACCGCAGTTGTACGCGAATAAAGAAAGATGCATAGGAGTTCAATCAAAATCACTTTATTATGCCATTCTACAATGTAATGTTCACCATTAAAGGTGAGGAATAAAAGATGGATGCTGCCGTCTGCTACGCGGTTCGGTGTTGTACTCTCTACTGATGGACTGATGAACTGACGGGAATCTTGGCGCTCGTTCATAGATGCACGGCCAGTCCGATCAGTTCACTTTTTCAGAGAGAAGGAAGGTAGGGATACACACGGTCCAGCCGTGCAGGGATGGGAAATAGTAGCATTTAAGTTACTGGCCTTTCGGAATTCTCAGAATCCTGAACACACATAAATAATGCGAGTAAAATATAAGACATAAAGTTTTCATTGGAAAAGTTTATAAAAATGAACAAAATACAATGTCAAACAAAATAAAAAAATAAAATCCGTTACATATATTTTGAATAAATACATATAATACAATATTTGGAATAAATTTCTTATCAGTTTTACACTGAAATCGTATACCCTCTTTCGTTATACACCATAAGGCAGAACAATGATCATGTGACTGAAACCAACTTATCAGAACAGAGACCGCGTGATTTATATCAACCAATCAAAGAACGATTGAGACGTAAGGATAGCGGCACGAACATTTTTTAGTTATAGAGACAGATTTTTTTAGTAAATGATGATTTTGTTTTATATTGAATTATAATCTCTTTTGACTATTATAATAAAGAAATGATTGTCTCATGATCAAGATGTTTCATTAAATATTGCAAGTAGATATCACTAGTTAGTACCCATTAATATACTGCTACATTTAACCGTACTATTATTTTATTTTTAATAAATTAAATAAGGATGCATAATCTAATAGCACATTAGGCACTAATAACTAGTGAAACCTAATTACAGTATTTAATGAAAGATTATGAGCATAGACCGTTCGATTTTAGGCTGAAGAGTTTGAATTAGATCGTTCCATGTAAGACAGTACTTTTTAAAAATACAATAAAAACGAAATAGCTAACTATAGTGTTTTGTAACCATTCGTTATTATTAAACTATTAAGCGATAATTGTACGTTCACAATCTTACCAAATTCATCGCTGTGAAATAAGAAACAAAATTTAATTATTATAATTATATATATATATATATATATATATATATATATATATATATATATATATATATATATATATTGGGTTGGAACAAAAGTTTGTAGCGTTTTGAAAGTAAAATTCAAAGACAGTGTTCACTTATTTGTTCAAATATTTATTCTGACACATATGTGCCATTTTGATCCACTACTTTTTACCCTCTATCACGTACTTTCATAATTCCGTCCTCCCAAAACTTGACATCTTTCTGGACGATGAATCGATCCAGGTGGTTTCTGCATTCTTCCAAGGAAGTGAAGTTTATGCCATTAAGGGAATTCTGTAGGAACCGGAACAAATGTTAACCTGAAGGTGCAAGATCAAGTGAATATAGCAGATGAGGTAGAACGTCCCAGCCAAACCGTAACAATTTTTGTCGAGTCTACAAAGAAACTTGAGATCTAGTGTTGTCTTGGTGGGAAACGATACCTTTCGTTTGGCCAATTCTAGGCGCTTTTGATCGATTACCATCTTTAATTGGTACAATTAAGCACAATACTTCTCCGAATTTAGGAGAAGCTCATATTACACAACATTCATCCAATCCCACTAGATACATAACATCATATTCATCGGATTAAGACTTGCTTTTGTAATAGCTAACGGAGGTTGATTACGTTTTGCCCTTTTAATCCTTTTTTCAATCCACAATATTTTTGAAGATCTATTTTTCATCGCCTGTGATTAATCGTTTCAAAAACGGGTCGTTTTGATTTATTTTAATAATCAAATCACTAACGAAAATGCGTTCCTTTAAATTTCTTTTAGTTTGATTATGATGTTCCCAAACACCATACCGATTCATATATCCAATTGTCCTATATATCTTAAAACACTTGCATGAGATACGTGTAAATTATCTCTACGATTTCACGTGTCATGTAACGTTGATTATTTTCAATACGAGGTCAGACAATTAAGTAATGCGACAAAATTCAAAAATCGAGTATATTTAAAAATTAAGGTACATCGCTGCGATCCCCTTCAAAGTAGTCCCCTCCCGCATCTATACACTTATTCCAGCGAGTTTTCCAGTTTTCGTAACAATTCTGGAACACTTCTTGTGGGACCTCTCCGAGTACCCTCGTCACAGATACTTGGATATCTTCAACGGAGTCAAAATGTCGACCTTTAACGAATTTTTTCATATGGGGGAATAGGAAAAAGTCGCAGGGTGACATGTCCGGTGAATAGGGCGGTTTTGGTAACGTTGCGATGCCTTTAGACGCCAAAAACTGAGAGATACTGAACGCACTGTGACAGGGAGCATTGTCGTGATGCAGAACCCAAGTCTTCGCGATCTCTGGACGCACTCTGAGCACCCTTTTTCGTAATTTTTCGAGCACATTGCGGTAGAATACTTGATTTACGGTTTGTCCAGGTGGTACGAACTCTTTGTGAACCACCCCTTTACTGTCGAAGAAGCAAATCAACATGGTTTTCACTTTGGACTTGCTCATTCTCGCCTTCTTTGGCCTTGGTGCTCCAGGGGACAGCCACTGTTGGCTTTGTCGTTTAGTTTCGGGGTCATATTGAAAGAACCAACTTTCATCACCAGTAATAACTCGATCGAGAAGAGTAGGATCACTTTCAACCTGCTCGAGACAAGAGCTTTGTTCCATTTTTGTGACATGCACTACTCGCGCGTTGTTACAAAACACTAAACAGCTGGCGAAGAAATAATCGTACGAGGGTGGTCAAGATCTCAATCGAGAGAGTAGGGATCTGCTATTACGGTGGCGGAGTTACAGGTTCGCAGTGTTACCACAGGCCGAGAAAATAAATCGGTCGCATTACTTAATTGTCTGACCTTGTAAGTGTTGCAATTTTGTCATTATCAGCAACTGAAGACCTACCGAAGCGCTCTCGATCTTCTAGGTCGACTTTTTCATCTCTGAACTGAGCGAACCACTTTTGAACTGTACTTTTCTAGCTACGGCACCTTTTCCATATACATCGGATATCTTTTTTACGGTCTCTGCATCGATTTTTTCTCGCCGGAAATAAAAAAGCATCAAATGACGAACATGCATTTTCTGTTCCTCTATTTTCAATTTAAAATTTAACAGACTTAAAATTCACAAAATTGCACAAAAATAGCAGAGAAAGAAGTGTTAAAGTGACAACTGACAAAATACACATATGGAGTCATGTGATATAATTGAACTGCACTCGAAACTGTAAATTAATGAGGTTTACTGGAAACCGCTTCGAACTTTTGTTCCAATCCAATATATATATATATATATATATATATATATATATATATATGTATATATATATATATATATATATATATATATATATATGTATATATATATATATATATATATATATATGTATATATATATATATATATATATATATATATATATATATATATTAGCTAAAAATAAACATACAAATAGAATAAAAAATAAAAAATTAATAATAAAATTATAGTTAATTTTTATAATATAAATATACAATGACTAGTGTAAGAGCGAGTTGATGCAGCAAACATATACAGACCTTCTGTAATGTCAAACTGCACACACTTATTAATTTGATGATAAGTGTATTTTAGTTAATAATAATCAATGCAGATCATATTTTGAATTATACTGTGGACTACCAAAAATTTGAACCTGAATTAGTTTGTTGACAGCGCGAGAGACAGATGAAACTCGTCTATATACACAGGCTTGCTACGATAAATGAAATACGTATCGTATATACTGGCTAACAACGATAGATAAATACAATTTGTATCGTATGCGATTTTAAAGTAATTTTTATTTCTGATAGTGAATACGCATACTCGGGTCTTAACAACTAGATATATCGATATATTAGAAAGATTGAAAATAACAGTTTATTGTAACCTAAAAAAATAAGTATAAAAAGTAACAGACAACCTATACGAAAAAATAAGTTAATTGTATTTTAATAGTTATAAATAAACGTTTGAGAAATTCAAATTATCAGCTAATGTATAAAATGTTTAGATTAATTGTAACTTAAACAATTTGAATCATATTACTTTTTATTTATTTATTTTGGAAAGAAATTTAAATTTTCTACACACACACACACATATAATATATACATATATATATATATATATATATATATATATATATATATATATATATATGTATGTATATATATATATATGTGCGTGTGTGAGGAAAGAGTGCTTATAACGAAAATAAATATAATATTTACTTATATGGGATTTTATTCCTATTTTTTTTTATAAAGAATTACAATTTAATAACTCGCTACTCCACCTAACAGCTATCCGCCGCCAATCACTTTTTCCTGTCAACAACTTATCATACTCGCGAATATTTATAAACTGATCGACTTAGCCAAATGACGACTAATATGCATAAGGTCATTTTTTTACAAAGACGAGTCATATTTAAGTTAATTAAATATATTTTTTTGGGTCGTTTATTGCAAAGACGTGTAATTCAATTGTACTATTAATATCAATATAATCACCAATGGATTCAATTATAGACCTCCAGCGTTTAACTAGTGCATTCGATCCTTTAGAAAGAAATTATTTTGGTTGCATGCGCAGCCATTCATGCACCTCCTATTACATTTCTTCATCCAATCTGAAAGGATTTCCGCTCATTACCTCTTTAAGTGATCTTAAGAGATGGTAATCATTTGGAGCGAAGTCTCACGAGTAAGGCGGATGAGGATAAAATTCGCTTCACAGTGCCGTTTCTAATAGACGTCAACACATCATTCTTTAAATGCAGCTACCGTGGCATCCACCTTGTAAATTTATATATTTTCAACAGAATATTAGTTATGAAATAATCTTAAAATATGTATTCATTACAAAATGTCAACTTCATTGACTTTATTCGTGAAATATCGTTAAAACTACTTCAAAATTTTATTGAATCGCACTATTAAACCATTAGGGGAATTAAAAAAAAAACATTCTTATTAAGTAATTTCATAGTTAATATTTCTTAACCAACTATATTTTTTGTACAATATTTTTGTACAAAACTAATGCGTAACAAAAAATAGTATTCTTTATAAATGAATACACAGATGGAAAGTTTATAACTAAGAATAAGTCCACTTGTACGTCTGTACCCTTTGTAGCAAAACGAATGTCTAGTCGATATTCAATTTCCAATCAGGTGCGTTCAAGCATGCCGACGTTCACATTCACTATAGTAGCTGTAATTCGTTACTGGAACTTAATCAGATCACTGGATTTCGTTCGGTACACAATATCTACAATATAATTCGCAAAAAAAAATTTAACAATAAAATCGAAAAAGATACTATAGTATTGACAAAAAAAGTGCTTGTATATGAAAAATCTACCTTATTTGGATATCTAACATACTTTTATTTTCATAAATAACTTTTTTTTAATATATGTACAAAAAGAGAGAAAATGGAAACAGAGAGAGAATGTTTATTTCATAATAATACACTGTTCTGTTTTGATATATAAAATGTATCAGTATTTAACGATTTTTCCCCACCATGTATAACATAATACATAAATGTATAAATTGATAATAATTATACATATCTATTTGTACACACACATATTTATATATATATATATATATATATATATATATATATATATATATCGGTAAGAAAATAACACAGTTGTAAAATTGAAAACATAAATTATATAAAAAAAAGATACCGTATATTTCACATTAAAAACTACAGAATTTAAACTTACGAAAAATCTACATACACACTAGGCAGGAAATAATTTGGTTTGTGAGGTAATTTTCCATAAGTGTACACAATTTATTAAATATTTTGATTTATTATTACGAAATTTCTATAGATTCGTGTTCCAGAAAAGAGACAATTGGCTTATGATAACTAAAGTATGAAATTAATGTTTGTTGTTGTTGAATTATAATTTATCCAAATATCTAACAAATACAGTGTCAATTGTACTTTGTTATTTAGTGGTGGATACATTGCAATAATTATTCAAATTAAAATTAAATTTATGTTCTAAAAAATCAATCAAAATTTGTGCCTTCTCTGAAGTAAAATTTACATTAAAATCGCCACTCAAAACAATAGGCACATGAGAGAGGTCTTTATCAACAAATTCATTAGCAGAAACATCATTACAGTACAGGATTAAGAATTGATAATTGAATGGCTTTATTTTAGACGTAGCTTGATTAGGATATATATATATATATATATATATATATATATATATATATATATATATACACAGTGGATGTGCAACGTTTCGTTACATGTTCAGCCGCATGAATCCAATTCACTCTACCATGCGTAAAGAAGTTTTACTTCAAAAACATGAATTTTCTATTCTCAATATAAACGTAGTCTGCCTGTGTTGCACAATGCAAGTAAACACTCTTTAGCGAAGAAACAGCGTTGTCCGAACCATGGAAGTATGTCGATTGCAAAGAGTTATCCTTGTCTTGCTCTTAACTAAATAAATCGAAGAGGAATGACGACGTCAATGAAAGCTGCGGTCGCGAAATAATCATCGAACCCCGCAAAGCAACGTCGGTGTTATGGCCGGGTCTTCCGATCATAAGAGCTCCAGTAACGTAAAGCGGGTATCGATGAATAACTGTTGAATGCACTTACAGCTTCTCGGACCCTTATATCGCCACCGATCACCATATCGAGTCCATATCGAACATGTTTTTAATATGAGAAACGCAATTTCAGCGAACAGCACATCGCTCACCTCAGTATACATGCCAGACAGTTGGTCACTTTCTCCAATGCATTGAGCACGATTTCACTTTTCAACCTGCAGCGTATACTCTCGCGTTTCTTTAAATAATTTATTCTGGAACACTAAGGACATTTCAGAACAAGAAACTGAGCTTTCTGCATTAGTAATATGCCACAAGTATCAGGTCCACATCCATTGACGATCGAAGTAACTACGATGATCATCAAATACCTGCTTGTGCATGTGTATAACAGCTCATCAATGGATAGGTTTTTTTGACGGTTTTTGTCTGATCTTGGCTAATTATTCTCTGTATTCCTGTAGTGAGTTGTCGAACCTTGGGATTAAATCCCTATTATCTAGACTTTAACATGTATTATTAGCAATCTTGCTTTTAATGGATCATATCTTGACTTTCTCGCTAGGAAAATTTTCAAAAAACCTATTTGACCTTGCTCTGTGATTGAAGATCACCCTTCCTCTTCCCATTACATATATCTATATAACTATCATGTACGAAACGCCCGTACACAGTTTAGTATCACAAGCTGTTGTATAATAATTAATCGTGGGTGTAAAAACAATTAACATTCTTCGTTATTTTCGTTTTTCTTCTGCCGCCGTTGAGAGATGGTTTCTTTAATGCGGAGACTGTCTTAGCCGTTTCCGCCTCCGGGTGGCGGTTGCAGGAACGTGCTGGACTGAGGTACTTCTTTGGTTTGTAGGTCCTGGATCTAGTTGTCGTCTTCAGCCAGGGTCTATTGAAATTGGCTGCGTCCAGCTTATTTATCAGTACTTTTGTATGAGGTTTCCTCGTGTAGAATATTTGGTTCATCCTGTTAATGTATGTTTTGAGATATTCTATGTTTCTTCGTGTAATTCAGCTGTGGGATAGTCGAAATCTTTCTTCAACGCCATGCGTAAGTATTTATTCTATAGTCGTAGCAGGATTTTCAAATTGGTTTTACGTGTTCTTCGCCAAATAGGCACTGCACAGGTCATCATCGGTCTGATCACCGACGTGTACAATAGGTTTTTAATTTCTGTACTTAAATCATTGTCCTTGGCCATCAGGCCGTTCAAATTTGCAGCTACCACGATGGTTCTCTTCTTGATAATTTTTAGGTGCTCGTTGTACAATAATTTTCTATCAAAATGGTCACCGAGGTATTTTACGGTACTCTTCCATTCTTTAGGCGTTCTTTTCATAATAATTTTTCCTAAATTTGGAGCACTCTGCTTCTTATCGAAGGTGTTTGCCTCAGTCTTGGCTACATTCACCTTCAATTTCCATTTGTCGAAATATTTCTCTAGGCAATAGATGCCATCCTGGAGTCTGTTTTTTATGGCTTCAAGAGATTTCTGTTGTGTAAATGGTTGTGTCATCTGCGTACAAAGCCATATTTGTTTTTACATCTCTTCTGATATCGTTGATGTATTACGTGAATAGTACTGGCTCGAGTATCGAGCCTTGAGGTACACCTGCTCGTATTGGTTTTGCTGTGGATATCTTCCCGTTGACTTCGACGATAAAAGTCCTGTTTCTTAGGTACTTGTCGACCATTTTTACCAGGTACATCGATAATCGATTCTCGATTAACTTGTCAATCAGATCATCGTGCCATACTGTGTCGAACTTCTTTCCTATGTCCAGCAGTATCATGGACGTACGGAGTCCCTTCTGGAATCCTTTGATAACGTGCTCGGCGATCCACGTCAGCTGATGTGCCGTGGTGTGTCCTTTTCGGAATCCAAATTGCTCCAGAACTATGTTCCTGCAGGATTCTTCGTTCATCGTTATCCTGTTCAATATAATTCTCTCGAACACCTTGCTCAATGTCGGTAGCAGACTGATCGGTCGGTAAGTAGTGACCTCTTCTGCTTTCATTCCTGGTTTTCTGAAAGCAAATATCTCGGCTAGCTTCCATTGCTCCGGGAAGTAACTTGTTCTTATGGCTGCATCGTAAATTTCCGTCAGTGCTACCAATCTGAGATGAATACTTCATTTCTAGGCATAAAAAATAAGTTGATCGTAATATTTCCATAAAACAAATTTTTTATCGTATAAACCAGTTCCTCGTAACGCCGCTCTTCTCTCTACACTTTACAAGTAGCACGTTAACCATTTCCATTCCCCATCATTACCGATGTTTCACGAATCGTCATGTTCATCGATTC
>CM068314.1:58206262-58221262 GCA_034766995.1 Acanthacorydalis orientalis
TACACTTGTTAATAACAATTGTTAATTCCATAAAACAATTTTTTTTCGTTTAGACATACCACTTCTTTGCATCACCGCTCCTCCCGCTACACGTAACAAGTAGTACGTTATTCATTCCTATTGTCGATTATTTCCGATATTTCACGAATCGTCTTGTTCGTCGATTCCAATGAAACAGTTATAAATAAAAATCTCTAGTTGATAAGGTACTGGATAAAAATCTTATGCAAGAGAACGAGACTGGAGATGCGGGGTTAACTCTCTATGACATCGCTAGAGGTACCGTCCGCGCGATATTTGTGCGGGAGATTTGAATACTTGAAGTTTGAATATTCGGTTTGGTATTCATTCCTATTCACAACTATTTAATTTTAACACAATTTTATAATAATTCTAAAGTAATGAATTCGATATAAAATACGAAATTCATTACTTTAAAATTATTATTAAATTGTGTTTAAACTAAAAATGTTAGAATGAATGTGAATATATTTTAAATTATTGCTTTTTTTACAATCGTACGATTGTATAATGCTGTTCAAGTGACAAAAAAGACATTTATATATATATATATATATATATATATATATATATATATATATAACTTATTTATTTTTAAAAAAATATTTAACACATTAAATTACTACACACTAGTAATAAACAAATACTAATAATAATTACAAAAAGAGAACTTTTAATACAACAGTGTAAAAATTTCTCTACCTTCGAAATCAAAAAGGTCAAAATTCTTCCTTTTTCGATTTTAAGGAATTTATTACTTTCACGTTATTACATCTAAGTTACAAATCATGCACTTAACATGAATTCCAATTGACTCTACTCGCCGAATTAACTTCAATGATCATTAGTGACAAATTATCTGAAGTTAAATTTTTACAAAAGTATTAGGCAATTGGCTGCTTCCAACTACATCTCACACCTTTCTGCATGAAAACCATAACGCTATTTGCATATTCCTTCCCTATGAATCCAGTGTCCATGTCAATATTGTTGAAGCTAGAGCAAAATAACTGAGGATAGGATACGGTGCTTTAATGAAAATAGTAATAAAGTTTTTCTATAACTTTATTCTACACAACTATTTTACGTCAGTGTCTTCGTCGATGGCTATACAAGTTCAATACCAACGAGACTATGAGAAGGAGAACGAACTCTGTCGATTGCCTATTGTAATCAATTCACGAAAACCGGCAATCGGATGGCGGTACTAGTGTTGATGAAAGGACATGCGCAAAAGCCGATGCTCACAATTCTCAGTACCACAATATCTGCTAAGAACAGCTGATTGTGAAAAGAGGCGAATAGTGTTAACTTATTTATTGTTACCGATTTGTTACAAATTGTTGACCGGTTGTTACCGATGGAAAAGAAAATATTGTTTTTCCTTCTTTTCCTACACACCCTTTAATTCAACAAGTCTTGGTCATTTTTTGCGCACGGAAAATCGTGTACTAACAAAATGAACGTAAACAAAACCAATAGAACTTTCAGGTTAGAATACCTCTGTCGCGTGTTTTTCTATGCGCAGTGTGTTCCGCGCATAAGTCCCCTGGCTAAAACTCGTACGCCACTTTTGGAGGCTACTAAACACCGAAGTTCGTTCTCTTTCTTATAGACTCCTTGTTCTATACATAAAAGGAACACTAAGCTAAGTTGTTCTCGGGACGCCTGCGCACGCCGAGTCACACTTACCGGCACGCTTGGCACTTTTATGTTACGCTCGCCGGTACGCTTGTGCATTATCAACACGCATCAAACTACTTCAACAAACTTGTCCCCAGTAATTCTATCAGTATTAGTCATACGATAACCCCTCCAAATAAACATTTCATCAAACATTAATGAACAGACGCTGTTGTTGTCCTCCAAATTTCTGGCCATGTTTGTTAGGTACGACATGATGTAGTTGTTCACATTTGGTTTCGAAGGAAAGAATCTCAAAGTAGTTTTTAACGAATTGATCGATGGTAAAGAAACTAATTTCCGTAATAAACGATCATCTTTTGGGCTTCTTTTCCAAAAAGGCAAACACAAAAACTTTTCTTCTTCTGTCCTCTGTCTGCCTGAATCTGCCACGCCCCTCACACAAAACTATAATATATATATATATATATATATATATATATATATATATATATATATTTGTTTATTTATAAACGATAATATAAGCACTTATTGATTCGAAAAAAATATTACCTGTGAGACGAACAAGATTCGGAATATAGCAGGAAGTTCTTTGAAAACTAGATCCAACTGATCTGCACTGCTTCGTAACAACGCCTTTATATTTTTTTTATTTGTTGCACAATCACTCTTCATAGTAAATATATATTTTGGTTTCATTTAAAAATCTTCATAAATTTAATTGTATTCGACGTATTGAGCATTTGATTTCTAATAACTCGAAGAGATATTCGTGGTGATTTCTGCAATATAAATAAAATTAATATATTTTAAACATCAGATGTATAAATCATGCTAACGAATAACAACTACTTACAGGACATTTTTTTGAAAAAAATAGTTACTAAAGGCTTTGCTTCCTTGTTGGCACTTATTTCGAGCGAATTTGTAGGAAGTGTAGTAGTTTATATGGCTCTTTCAAATTGCGATCTAAAATGTATGTTCTATATTATATCGTATAACTTTGTACTGTTTCGAATTGCTAAATTAACTTACACCATCAGGGTTTCCATTCAAAATAATAATAGACACATTGCATATGGTGGGTATAATTTGAATAGTAATAGAAATGTTTATAATTTTACAAAATAAATTCTAGTACAAATAATAATAGTAAACTTGTGAATACTAACATTTACTGGTAGATTGATCACATCTGCAATGGTAGGAGCAGTCAGTGTTTCCATCGTACTGGTTTATGGAAGCACTGCGGACACGGGCTAAAATTTAAATAGCACATTATACAAATGTTTATTGTTATCTAAAGTTACCTAAAGCTGTTAAGGTACTTTCGTATCATTGTATCTCACATAACATAGTCTTGAAAAATTGTTATTTTTTAAAATCATATCTAATCAACCACTTTATTTATTTTCAAAAATGTAGATTATGTTAACATATAAAAAAATATTTTATACCTGTCTTTCCAAGCACAAAAATAGACCGCTGATCTGTTTATGCGGTTTTAATAGGAATTGGTAAAATCGCTTGATCTAAAATTTCTGATGATGAAAATGATGCTGACACAATTTTATCATTCTACCTGCTGAATTAACATGTTATTCATCAATTACCATTACTTGAAGCCAAAAAAATGTTCTACAATACAAATTTATTACACATAAATAACTATCAACAATTAAAGTTAATAAAATAAAATTATAACTCACCTGCTTTAATCACAAATTATTTCAGAAACACTAAATACGGTCAAAAATACATGTTAAACAGATAAAATTTTGAAGTGTTTATCTAAGAATGTAATTTTTCTTTGACCAATAAAAGAACATTTACATGTTCATGTTCTCTACCAATAGTAAAACGATATACAAAATGACTTATACATCAAACAACTAACGCCATTCGTTGTTGTCATAGTAAACTAAATGCATGCACATATATTCCTATGTTACTTTGACCAGCCTGATATGGATCATGTCAATGGTACGAATTAAAACACTATGAAACAAAATTTTGTGACGAAGAAATTGGCTGGCACATGTAATGTGTAACGGCAGTGCAGTGTAGTATGTGTGTACGAGTCAACATGTTATTTACCAATTATTATTGTTTGAAGCCAAAAACAGGCTCTACAATACAAATATTATTGTATACAAATAACTATTAACAATTAAAATCATTAAAATGAAAATACTCGTATAACTCACCTACTTCAATCACAAATATTATCACTAACACTAAATGCGGTCATAAACACATGTTAAACAGATGAAATTTTTGAACACCGTTTATCTAAGAATGCAATTTTTCTTTGACTAATAAGAGAAAATTTGTATGTTCAGGTTTTCTTTCAATACTAAAACAATATACGAAATGACTTATAAATCGGACCGCTAACGCCATCCATTGCTGTCATAGTAAACTAAATAGCAAGCTCATATATTCCTATGTTACTTTGGCCGACCTGGAGACAGTATTCGGGTACAGACATTTGTAAGCTGTTCTCTCCAGATCTACTATTAAGTAGGGTTTCAAGTTTCTGTGTACAAAAGAACGCAAATCAAATGCGAATATCGTGAACAGAGAAGTTTTAGAATAAGTTTACAATAAGTTACAGTAAGTTTTTTTTTAGTTTCATTATTTTTACGATTTCATTTAAAATCAAAAAATAAATTTCATTATACAATATCTTCATTTCCTTTTCATTCAAAATTTGTTAGCACTTAGCGAGAGCAGAGCACTGCACGGGTCGGCGAGCAAATCAAGTTGAAGAAGGAGCCCCCTGTTTTTTTTAAAAATGAAACTGCAATATATCTTAATTTTAATGTGTTTGAGTTTTAGAATAAAATTAAGTGCATATATTTAAAAGTTAACGAATAAACATTAATTCAATGACTTATTTTTTTTGTATTTTTCTACCCACAACTGCATTCTAAATTTTGATATTATTTAATTTTTTCTCTGCACTTGTTTTATTGTAGATTTTTTAATTTTTTGTCCAAATTCAAATTAAGAGCTATGTAAAAATATATATTTTATATTTAAAATGTTATTGTTGTGTCACAAAATTATTTTAAAGTAATGAAAAAATATCTCCGAAAATAATTTTGAACGAATTAAAATTTCAAAAGATGCACATCATTTCGTCATTAAATCGATTTTTATCAAAAAATTCAATAATTGTTCTAACTGGTTATCAAATATATACAGTATATATAAATTAATATATATATATATATATATATATATATATATATATATATATATGTCATTTAAAAAAGTTTATATTTTTTAATAATTCTACCAAATATATCTTTATCATAAAAGTCATAGCAACAGCACATTTGTTTGATCGTTATTGCTGTCAACAAAATAATTCTCTGTATGAAAAACGACCATTTAAATAATAGGTAAAATAGAAAATTAGTCTCACAAAATCTAGTCATATCGTTAATGAAAACAACATCTACTGACTAACAATATTTTGTATTATAATTTCTAGACACAGAAGTATTTAAATTATATAAGATAGATAAAAAAATATACTACTTTTTCAAACTAAGTAACTGAGCGTTGTACTAAGTTATTTTATTATATGATGGTGTTTTTCCTGAAATAATTAATATAAATTAAATAATTAAATTATAATTAATTTAAAAAGTTATTTAAATTGTTATAGCCCAACAGGTACTTTATTTTGATTCGCAGTTCTCGCAATATATAGGTAAGTATAACAAAATAATTTACGAGTAGGTCCATTAAATGAGACAATTATTAAGTGAAAATTTCTATATCGAAACTTAATTAATAAAAACGTAATAAACGTTTAATATTCAATCTGATTTCGTTAATATTATATTCTAGTTGTAACTACTCTTATGTGTCGTTCATTTATACAGATATACAATAATGTACTTTATGTAGATGTCTATATTTGTTTGGGAAATATTCTGTCTATGAGTTTTTCGGATACACATACATATAATATAATATATATATATATATATATATAGAGAGAGAGAGAGAGAAAGAGAAAGATTTTATAATGGATTCATTACGGCAAAGTATATAGCTAGACATAAATGAAAATAATCTATATATATATATATATATATATATATATATATATATATATATATATATATATATATATAATATATATATATATAATCTGTAAAATTTCAAAAAATGTACGAAAAAATATACAAAAATAATTTAAAAAAAACATGTAGAGATTTTGTATTTAATTATTATTAATAATGTCACTCGAAGTTATATGAAAAATTATGATACTGTTATCATGAAAACTACAATATAAAATAAAATAAAAATAAATTTTATTGATAATAATATAATACAAGGCCGGTTGGCCTTTTGTTCATGAAATTTGTGCGGTGCCCTTACCTGAGTTAATACTTATCCGGTTTTGTGGGGTGTAAGTTGTGCGTTGTGTTAATTATGATTTTTATTAATGTCTCATCCGTGGGTTCCGGGAAAAATTTTCAAAAAACCGGTAAGAAAGCTACAATGAAATTTTCGACTTTATATAACAACAACGTAGCAATATACTTGCGAGAGGACGACGCACATTAAAATTCAACAGCGAAAATGATTATATTAGACATACTATTATAACATATTGGATCAGTGCAAAAGTTCTTATACGATTTGAAATTGAAATTCAGGCGATTATTTTTTAAAGAAAACGTTATTATTAATCAATTATGTATTCAGTATCGTTTTCCACAATTGTTTATAAACTCTCAGGTAGCTGCTGAATTTCTCGTTGGTCAAAGCTGCGGAGTTTTTCTGCAAAAAAAAGGTGGCAAGGGGGTTTTTGACGGCTTCCACAGAGTTAAATTGTTTTCCAATTAAACTGTTCTGAAACAACCGGAACAAACAATAATCCGAAGGTTTAATGTCCAGAGAATACGATGGATGTGATATGATTGTCCATTTCAATTTCCTCAGTTTTCGCAGAGTCAGTTTTGCTGTATGAAATTTTGCGTTGTTGTGGTGGAAGATAATCCCCTCGCGACTGGATAAAATCGGACGCTTTTCTTTACTTACTGCGTTCAGTTTAGTTCTTTGTTGACAGTAGTTCTCCTTAGTAATCGTTTTGCTCCGTGGGAGCATCTCAAAATAAACAACACATTTGCAATCCCGTCAAACACACAGCAACACCTTCATCGGATGTAAGCCAAATTTGGCGACTGGTTCTGCGCATTCATTTGCTTATTTCGACATTCGTCTGCATTAAACGTTATTGTACAGGATCTATTTATCATCTCCCATCACGAACCGATCAAAAAAAGCTCTCTATTGAGGTATCCAAGAAAAAGAAACAGCCGAAGAGATGCGATCAAACTTATTTTTTTCAGACAACGAGTGCGGGACCCACGTATCGAGCTTCTACGTAAACCCCAGCTTCTTTAAATACCAAAATGCAGTTGATCTGTCAACGTTGAAGTGTCTCGGTAAACATTTCTGTCGAAATTCGTGAGTTATTGTCAACTAAAGTCCGCACAACATCGTCGTCGATCTCAGTAGGCCGTCCAAAGTGGAGTTGACCTTCGAGGTTAAAATCACCAAGTCGAAATTTAGCAAACCATTTTTTACACTTGAAAGTGATGGTCCAAATAATGCTCCCGAATATTTTTTGTTTCCGCGCCAGCTGCTACTCATTTCCGAAAGTCGTACAACATAACATGACGAAAGTGTATCTTTTCGTTGTCCAATTAAAAACTTTTTCTTACAAACAAATCGAATCGAAATAAGTGCATCTGATGCGTAATGACAACTGCGACTGTATCACTTTTCAAACGATATATAACATGAATACATTTATTGCACGAGCGCCTCCATATGGCATTCTTAATACCACCTATTGAATCGTATACGAACCTTTGCACTGATTCAGTATAAATGTTCATATATAATATATATATATATATATATATATATATATATATATATATATATGTATATATACTGTATATCACGGCGGATATGGCGACTCTTAAAACTTACTATATTCTTCAAAAAATAGGGGATCGTCTTATATGACCAATATAGAAACATAAACTATAAAGTAACACAAAATAAGTATTGTTCTTATATAGAAATTAAATTCTTTATTTAAAGAAAGGGAACATAAACTTTGGTACATAATATAAATTCATTGACTAATTCATTTTAAATAAAAAACAGTGTCCTATAATAGATTACCTTCCATACCATCCATCGCGGTAGAGATACCGCACTTTTTTAATGATTTGATTACATCTTCTAATTTTACTTTTTGAATTCATTTTTCCCGAGTAGTTTTTTTGTAGTGGCATCCGGTCCCAATCCCGGATAAACGAGAAAGTTTAGTGTGCCAGTTTAACAGTCTACCGACTGTAAAAAAGAATATACTGCTCAGAGTACTAAAAATGCCCACGGAAAAGGACAGCCCGAAAGGAGGCCCGAAGGGCCTCTTCATCTGTACTCACTACCACAATAAGACCATACTAATGGAAAAAACAGACTAAGTCGTAGTCGTACAGACTTAGATACATTGGTCGCCTTATATGTCGTGATATATGGTATATTACGATATTGAACGAATATATGCGATACGAGCGAAGCAAGTCGGTAGTGCAAAGAAAGTGAGCGGGAGCAGATCCCCACTGGGTTCGGCAAGGGTAGTTAGTAGGAAGAAGAGATCCATTATATACTAAAACATTTTATTTTTCCAAATTTTTGATGTTTTCTCTTTTTAGTTTCGATTTTATTTATCAATATGAGAAGAGTTCTTTTTTTCCACAACAAATAGTAATCAGGACAAAATATTTTTAAAAAATGTATAAACTAATCATAGAAATTTTAACGGGTTTTTATATTTTTGAGAGGAATTTCTAATTTCATAATTTTTATGCACCAAATCTGTAGTTTTTCATAAAATCCTCAAATTTCATCTACTTACATTGAAAGAAAGTAGAAATTAATCGTACACAGACAGTATTGTCTATAAAAGATATAAAATATCAATATAGTATCAAAAAATTCAATATCTTATAATTATCATATTATTAACACATATGAAATTGGTATTATAAAGGAGTTTCAGTTTGAAAACGTGACATAAAAAAATATAATTTTTTTATCAGCCCAGAAACTAAAATATCGTTGATTAAAGTATTTTGTGTGATTATAGAACATTTATTAAACTTATTTTTTAATCATAAAAAAATGTGATTTGAATAGTGCACGAAAAATTCATCAGTAAGAAGATAAGTTAATCCACAAATATAGAATTATATTACGATTTAAAATTGTTTGTTTTCATATTTTTGTACCTGTTATGTTATTTTCTTTAAATATTTATCATTTTATTGCAAAATTTTAATGTTAAAAGAGTAAAAGACATCTGTCTAATTTTAAGCCTTTACGAGTACGGTCATTTTTGAGAACGTAACTAGTATTTTGGTGTTAGTTCTGACCCTAAATTAAAATTTTATTTCTATTTCACTTCATTGTACTATAACAACTTTTTGTTTATTTTATAATAGTATTTGGCCTGTCAAGTAAGATACTGAACAAATTTGATTGTGAAAACAAAAAAACATCAATTGAAAAGTCTAAATAAACAAAATTAAAGAAATATCTCAATAATTCATTTTATAGTTTAACATTTCAAAAAAAATTATCAAAAAAAGAATCCACTTCATTTTTTACGACTTTAATTATCACAGAAAAAATTGAAAATGATATTAGTTGGAGTAAAAAAAAAACGATAACGTTTTATGAAACAACTGAAAATTATAGTATGGCGTACAAACGATTTTCTTAATCACATATGCTGCTTAAATATAGTCTTAAAACATTTAAAACATCGTGTTGAATGTTTTCTGTCTTTAGATCGAGAACACACCAGTCCACCAGTCGATCATTTAAGTGGTCTTTTATTTTGAATTTTATCAGATAAATTGTAAATTCTATAAATTTTAATTATTTATATATATAAATTTTAATTGTGAATTTTATAAATATTAATTATTTCAGGTTTTTTCGATTCTTGGTTTATGTTATTCGTGTGATGCATCGAAGACAGTAAAATGAATCTTAAGATGTAGTTTCGTGATCAGTATGTTTACTTTCAACGTCGAACAAATCACTGTCACTTTCTTCTATGCCTTCCTCAAGCACTACTGGTTCATCTAAGTCACTATCTTGCGTCAAAATTTCTTCAATTTCTTTATCGGTCAAATATTTACGCGTTACGATTTTTCTAAAGCAGTAACGTTATTAGTATAATGGGGTCACTCAAGACCCCAAACTGCGTTTATCTACTTTAATGATAAAGTACACGCACATACGTTTACCAACAACTAAATTATCAACAATTCGAAAGCTTCTGGCGTACACTGGTCAGTGCTGCCAACGTCTAAGTTTTTATAGCTAAAAAATTTTTATAGCTAAAAGAAATATTTTAACTTGTTTTTTGAGAAGTATTCTTTACTTAACTTGTCAGTCAAAAATACGTCCACGGCAATTCTTTAAAAAACTTGATATGCGTAAAATCACATATATTCGTCCTGAGAACAAAACACAGCTATTCATTCACATATGAATTTAAAAATCCATTAAACATAATAGTCACTATTTTTTGACATTTTTTCGTATGTCAGCGTACCGTTTCCAATATTTCTTTTTAATAAAACACTCACGTATGTAAACATTTCTCTCTATCGACATGTTCAAACACGTCAAATAGCGGATTCGTACTTGATAAAAATATCAATGAATTATAACAGAAAAAAGTAAGGGTATAGGTATGAATTTAATCGAATTGCTACTTGAAAAATATTCCGTTGCATTGGAACAGGAGGGCGTTCCTGCTGACTGATGGTACGTGCGTGTTCCCGCTAAATGAGTTCGCTGAGTGGATACACGCCGGCCACATAAATTTCTGTGAGGAAAGCTCGCAGAGTGGTTTCCTGCAAGCCTGTCACTCACACAATGTGATGTTTGTGTTAACCACACCACCACCGCGTACGTACGTGTGTATGTAATGTGAGGATCAAGGGGAGGACACACGGCAGCATAACACCACTGGATGCCTTCACATTATGGTTTTAACTATTTGTGACAGATATGTTAGTTAGATATATGGATTTTTTACGATTATTTATTTCGTAGAGAAATATAAACGTGTCTGTTTTTAGTTGTTCTTCAGTGTTTATGGTTGAGCCAAAACATAAAATGTTTTATTTTTTATGAATGATTTATACCTATTTTCAAGTTAAAAATTATATTTTTATAAAACGTCCTAATCATATAAACGTCGTATAAAACATTCATGAGTCAAAATTTGATTTCAAATGATTGTATGATATAGAATTTCAAACATTTTCACATGAATAAAATATGCAAAATATACATATGCAAAATATACATACACAACAATGTATCATAAATTGAGCTTTTATATATAATTGAAACATTTACAAAAATTTATTCTTTTTTTGTTCAAATTGATGCGAAATTATTAAATGTATCAGCTATTTTTTCTATAACATAGTCAAACATAATTTCTATGTTGGGACAATATCCAAACTACAATTATGACCTTAAAATTTAGCGAGGTTATCAAATCTATTAAATAATTTAGAATAGTATTATGCAAAAATATTTCTTATCCAGCAATTAAGCTTTCTTTCATTCCTAGACATTATATTCCGTTCCTTTAAGTTGCTAAATAATTGCATTTTTTTGTAAAAAATAATAAAGCAAAAATACATGAATCGGCAGTGATTTAAAGAACTGATATTTTAAGATTGATTCAGTAAAAACTGGTCATTACTGATCAGTTCAGATTTTAAAAGGTTAATGTAAAAATAGATATGTTATAAAAAATATACAAAATGCAGTGTTTGTTTGTTTCCATTTATTAAAATGTATTCAACGTATCATTTTAAAGAATTTGTTTTATTTTTGAAACAATAATCAAGGTCAAAACAATTTTAAATTAATACTTAAATAATGAGGACGGTCATAAATAAAAACTGTTTGAAAGGTAGGTTAACAATTTAAATTGGTCGCCATTTTGGTTTGGTGAATGTCTGTTAGTTGAAATTTGACATTTAAAGAGAACGACGAGTGAAATTCATCATTGAATACCATTCGATTAGACAAGGAATACTTATTGTAAAAACATTTTATGAAAATAAGCATCCAATTTCGGTACCTCTTTCAAAACTGAATAAAATGTTTGGTCAAATAAGCTTACGATATTCCGATTAAAATAGAGATTCGGAAATGATAGTTCAGTGGCAGACAGATCAAAGTCTGAGTGTGTTGGTAACGCATACTCGTTGGAAAATATTGAATCTGTGCACGGAAAACCTCCATCAGATATAGTATACAGGAATTGGGAGTCATTTTCACACTATATGGAATCTTTTAAAGAAACCCGTACGTTTTTCCCGTATAATAATATCATATAAGAATTAAAAACTAGAAACCATGAATGCCGTTGAAAAAACAGTAATTCGTAGTTACTGCTGCGAATTACTGTACTATCAACAGTCTGTATTGAGGCACGGATCAATACAGACAAAACTTTTAACTGTTACATAAAAATGTTGGTTATAATAATGTACCAAGTAAACTCACGAATTAGTAAAAGAATTGTAAAATGATGATTCAGTAGCAGACAGACCAACGTTTGGACGTGTTCGTATCGCATGTTCAATAGAAAATTTTATTAGGTTGGTAGAAAGTAATAGCAACTTTTGCTTTCTGAATTATAACCTTCATTTTTTTAATGAAAGTGTCATATCATCGTGTTCATGTTAATATCATTTTAATGTGCTTTTTCGGTCTATAATTTAGTAATATCGACTTTGGTTTTATTATTAATTTTTCTTAAAATTGGGCTATTGAGTTAAAAATAGAAAAGTTGCAAATAAGATCAATTTTTTGTAAGAATTCAAAAACTAAATATATTTTTTCTCTTTACTTGTAATTTATTCTTTACTTTCACTATTATTCTTGATTTCATTCTATTTTTTCTTTTGTTTGTGTCTCATTTATATTCACTCAAGTAAATGCAAGCAAAAAATGACTTGGAACTTTTAAAGTACCATACATCAGAAATAAGAATTTTAATTTTCCTTTATGTTTTTTAAATAAAAAATAACATTTTTACAATGTATTCAGCTGTTTTTTATTAACACTTCGCAGAACTAGGACCAACGTGACATATGTCGCGGGCGATTTGAACCAAAATGGCCGGCTGTAGGTCAACTTTAGGACTTCTGTCGTTAATAGATTATACGAACACAATGAAATGACACTTTCATTTAAAAAACTTAAGGTTTGAATTTAAAAAACAAAAACCGCAATTTTTTTCCTACCAACCTAATAGATGATATACATACATACAAATAAATTCACACACACACACACACACACATATATATATATATATATATATATATATATATATATATATATATATTTGCATACTGCAAGAGACTGAATAAATTTTTTTTTTTTTTTTTTTTTTTTTATCGGTTTATAACGTCTTCCGTCGTCTTCCGATTTCCAGTCTCCATTTTTCTCTGTCCATCCATAGGTCCTCTCCTATTTCTCTTTCCCTTAGTTCTTTATCAATTCCCTCTCTCCAACTTTTCCTGGGTCTCCCTCTTCTCCTTCTTCCTTGTGGTGTCCATTCCCATACTTGTTTTGGGAGTCTTTCATCCGGCATTCTTTGTACATGGCCAAACCATCTTAGTTGGTTGGCCTTAATATCCTCAACTATGTTATGTGTTACTCCCATAATTTCTCGGATTCTGTCGTTGCGTATCCTTTCCATTCTTGATTTGCCTGATGCTCTTCTCCAGAAATCCATTTCTGTTGCTATTAATTTCTTTTCCGTTCTGTCTTTGAGTGGCCATATTTCGCTACTATATGTGATAATGCTTTTTACTATGGTGTTGTATATTCGATGTTTGGTTTTGTTTGATATAGTTTTATCCCATAATATCCTATTTAACATAGCTATTGCTTTTCTACCTTGTATATTTCTGTCTTTTATAGTTTCCTCTAGTGTTCCATCCTTGGTTATCTGCGCTCCTAGGTATTTATATTTCTTTGTTTCTGTTATGCATCTTCCATCTTCCAGTATGAGGTCTTGTTGTTGGCCCCCTATGCACATGTACGCTGTTTTCTGTATATTTACTTTCATTCCCCATTTATCATATTCTTCTATTAGCTTCCTGGTCATATATTCTATATCATGTTGATCCTGTGCCATGACTATTTGGTCGTCTGCGAAGCATAGTGTATAGATAGTGCTACCGGTCAAGGGTATGCCCATATTTTTGCATTTCTTTTTCCATTGCTTTAGTGCTTGCTCTAAGTAAATCTTAAACAAGGTCGTGGATAGACAGCATCCCTGTTTAAGTCCTTTAGTTATTCTGAACCCCTTGGATAATCTTTGTCCCATCTTTATTTTAGCTGTTGCTTGTTGGTATAGGCGTTTTATGGCTTTTATTATGTTTACACTTATGTTTGTTGCTTCTAATGCTTCCCAGAGCTTATTTTGTGGGACGTTATCGTAGGCTTTTTTCAAGTCTATAAACACCAGGTGTGTCTCTTGGTCGAACGCACTTTTCTTTTCCATTATTTGGGCTACCGAGTATAGGTGGTCTATTGTTGATCTTCCTACCCGGAAGCCTGCCTGCTCCTCTGCTTCCTTTTCACTGAATTCTGCTTCGATTTTCTTTGTCAAGACCTTGCCATATACTTTATATAAGGTGTTCGTTACTGCTATCCCTCTGTAATTATCACAGTTTAATTTGTCTCCTTTTTTGTGTATAGTGGAGATAAGGGCGGTGTTCCATTCTTCTGGTGTTGGTTCTCCATTCAAGCACTTCTCAAATAGTGTCGTTATTTCTTGGTATAGTTTTGGCGTTCCACATTTTATGAGTTCTGCTGGTATGTTTCCCGGTCCTGGCGCCTTTCCATTCATTAGTGATTTACAAGCACGTTTTACTTCCGTTATTGTTATTCTAATTGGAGATGCTGTTGTTCTTATTTTCCCTTCTTCCGTATTCTCTTTGAAATTTATTCTATCTTCTGTTAGTAATTGTTTAAAGTAGTCTTCCCATTTATCTAAAGTGATTGCGGTTATTAGATCTTTTGTTTTATTTTGTCTCAGTGATTTCAGTATTTTCCAGCTTTCACTGCTCTTTCGTCCTCCAATATATGTGTTTATTTTTCCGCATCTTCTCTCCCATACTTCGTTCTTCTTCTGGGTAATTTTCTTTCTGACCTTTGCTTGTG
>CM068314.1:58226262-58411262 GCA_034766995.1 Acanthacorydalis orientalis
GTATGCATTAAACAATACGCAATTTATAAAAAAGTGCTGATTTTTTACTCCACTTTTTGGTCTTTCGAAAAAAAGCGTAGTAGGAATGGTATTGATCGGCATGATCTACACTTTTGATGTATTAATTATATTCTACTCTACATGTCTGCTTCGTAGACCATGTATACCAATATTCTGTATTTTGTGATTTTGGCTGGATTGTATGTTCGAAATGAGAGTTTTCCCTTCCAAGGTATGGTGCTTTCGTCCAGAGACATTTCTTTTTCTGATTTGTGAACTGGTCGAAATTTTTCTTGAAAATATATAAGAACAGGTTTAATTTTGTCCGTCAATATTCACCGTCAGCGTAAGTCACACATATGCGACGCCCTCCGAAAACCGCTGGCGTCACACATATGTGACGCCCGCCGAAAACAGCTGGCAGTCACGCATACTTGACGCATGCCGTGAAATGTTAAAATAACACACTTGAAATCAAGAATATGTTCGTAACAATCAAAATAATATATATTGGAATTTAAAAAAAAAAAAGAATAAATGTAAATATATTATACAACATTTTCCAATATATTAACTTTTTTAAAAAAATATATGTTTAAATCAAATTGAATGTTCAATGTGTTTATTAAAATATTATAAATTAAAAAATATCAATATTTAATAGTTTCAAAATAAGTCTATAACGAGGAATTTTCAAATACATCTCATATTCATTTGGCGTTCAAATATAAAGCATTATAGCTCTGTCCAAAATGACATCAGAATGTTGTCAGAAGAAGATTTAGTGTTGTTGTGTGTACATTTTTAACACAAACGTGCACAGGCATAGAATTCTAAGAAACAGTACGTGATGTTTACACTACCAATGTGGATACTTATCTATATATAAAAATAAATATTTGTATTACTACAATTGAACAGTTCGAAGCAGTGTACACATGAACACAAAATGATACATACAGTGGCTACTGTGAAACTTGACTATTTCCAGCAGAGCTTTCCGTTCGTAAAAAAATTGATGTAATGAAAGTGAGATAAAAAAAGAGAATGCTATTTTAATTTAGCTTCTTTAATGTATTTTTTGATTACAAGAAATGAAAATATACTTACTTCATAATAATAAAAGATATAATTTTAAATAAAATGAAAACATAAAAACAATGTCACAATGAAACTGGGACACTTTCGTTATATTAAAGTAGTTAGTAAATAAATATTTTTTTAAAATTCAGCATTTAATATGTAGTCACTTTTTTTTCTGAACCATATTGATTTCTAAAATAATTCATTCCACTAACTTTTTGCAGTACATTGCGTCAATATTATTCCATTTCGCCACTAACATTTTTTTTAAGTCATCCTTATTGGAAATTGAGTGATTGTTGATTTTTTCTTTCAAACTCCACAAATTTTCTATTACATTTAAATCGAGACTTTATTCTGGAGTCTCCATTACGCGGAGACACTTGTAAGGAGCCACATCTGCACTTTATGAGTCTTGTGCTTCGATTCGTTGTCTTCATGAAAATAATAATAATTTTCTAGACCCAACTTTTAAACAATTAGAGACAAATTTAGTTTCAAAATAGCTAAATACTTATATTAATCCAAATTTCCGTCTATAAAATGAAAAATCTATGGACCATTAGCCGAATATAAACCTCAAACAATGACTGTAAATACACGGTTATGTTTCACAATTGTTCATTTGATTTTATCCATACATAGGGTTTACCGTCAAACTCAAAAATATTACAATTACACTTATCACTAAACAGTATTGTTTCAAAAACTCAAAATTCTCATTTTAATGCAAGTTCGCAAAATCTAGTCATTCAATTTGATTTTTCCTACGAATGAATATTTGTTTTCTCACAACTCGACCATGAAACTCAAGTTTTTTCATGATTATTCCGTTAATTTCCATACATGCTTACATTTACAAATGTCTTTCAACCATTTCATTTCTCCCTTTTTTAATTTTCCAAATGTTTGTAATTATATAACTTATTATATTGTTTTCACATATCAATCGACGTTTAACCAGCTGGTCTTCCTATGTTTCTAACTAATTCGACTCAATACTCGTAGAAAACAAAATCTTAGAAAAAAATTAAAATGATATGAAAGAGTATCCAGGGATTTCTCAGCTATTATTCAATAGCGCTATGAGATAAGTTGTGCCAAAAATTGATATTTACGAAAGTTTCCCTGTTTCATTGTGACATTGCTTTATGATTTTCGTTTTGTTTAAGATTATTTCTTTTTTATTATGTATTATTTATATTTTTATTTCTTGTAATCAAAAAAGACAATAAATAAACTAATTAAAATGAACATTCTTTTTTTCGTCTCAGCTTCATTACATCAATTATTTTGCGATTAAACATTTTTTTAAGTATCTCAGTTTCATTGTAAGCCACGTAAGTACAGTCCGTTTCACAAAATAATTTAAAATAATTTATAAAAAATAAGACAATAACAACCAGCAATTCCTATATTAAATAAAACAAATAAAACTACTATGTAATAAATATATATATATATACGAGGGTGGTCCCAGAAGTACCCGACCCAACAAAGAAAACACAAAAATTTTGAAAAGAAATATATTTATTTTTCAACATAATCTCCTTTCAGCTCTATACACTTTTCTCAACGATGTTCAATAATTTCGATACCCTTTTTATAATAAGAACTGTCTTGCTCCTCAAAATACCCATTAACTGCCGACATCACTTCATCGTTGGGAAATCTTTGACCACTGAGCCATTTTTTCAAGTTTGGGAACAGAAAATAATCCGAGGGGGCTGAATCTGGCGGAAAGAGTGCATGAGGTAGCAATTCAAACTTTAATTCATTAATTTTGGCCATTGCAATAACGGATTTGTGAGCTGATGCATTGTCTTGTTGAAACACAACACTTTCTTCTTAGCCAAATGCGGCCGTTTTTACTTGATTTCTTTGCTCAAACGTTGCAATAAGTTCGCATAATACTCGCCGTTGATAGTTTTTCCTTTTTCAACATAGTCAATGAAAATTATCCCACGCGCATCCCAAAAAACCGACGCCATGACTTTTCCTGCAGATGAAACGGTCTTCGCCTTCTTTGGAGCCGGTTCTCCCTTGTCAGTCCATTGTTTTGATTGTTCTTTTGTCTCGGATGTGAAGTGATGGACCCATGTTTCATCCATGGTTTTGAAACGGCGCAAAAATTCTGCTTTGTTGCTGTGAAACTTCGCTAAACACTCAATTGAAACATCTTCACTACACTGTTTTTGCTCGAATGTGAGCAAACGCGGCACCCATCCTGCACACAGCTTTCTCATGTCCAAATTTTCAGATAATATTCGATGTACCGCACTTTTTGAAATACCTACTATGTCTGCTATCTCGCGCACTTTCATTCGACGATCATCCAGTACCGTTTTGTGGTTTTTCTTCACCATTTATGGAGTCGTCACCTCATTTGGTCGACCACTGCGATGCTCGTCTTGGCAGCTCGTACGGCCTCGTTTGAACTCTGCTACCCAATATTTCACTGCTGTAAACGAAGGAGCAGACTCATCCAGAGTAGAATCTAGTTCAGCTTTTATATTGGTTGGGCTGAGGCCTTTCAAATAAAAGTATTGTATCACGTAACGATAACCAATTTTCTTCATTTTCACAAATTCGCTGAAAACGTACACTATTGATGGCTGCCAAACAAATACTAAACAACGTGGCGTCATCAAACTTGAAACATATGCTTTATAGATTGTGTACTTTCTAATACAGTGATATTTTTCAAACAACTACCGCCATCTCTAGGTCAGGCCGGGTACTTCTGGGACCACCCTCATATATATATATATATATATATATATATATATATATATATATATATATATGCTTTTTATATACTTTTGCATATTTATCAGATAGGTTATTATGTATTAGGTTGGTGGAAAAATAATTGCAGTTTCTGACATTCAAATTCATATACACTTTTTAATTTCCGTGGTATTAGGTGGTCCAGGACTGTTGGATGACTAACGCCTAACTTTTGTGCAAGCCTTTAATTGATGTGAGTGGTTCCTATTCAGCTAACGCCTTCATTAGGTCGTTATGAACCGAAGAAGAATTTCCGTGACTTTCTACATATTCAAGGCTCTCGTCCCTAGGCAAGACATTTTTGGAATCACCATTGCACCGTACGTTCCTTAACAGTACCCACACCAAAAGTAATGTTTAGTGTACAAGCAGTTTCTATTACTTTACCACCCGTTTTGAAGTCATACTAAAAATTGCTCTTATTCATCTCTTTTTCATCTTTAATTCAATAGTCGAATTTGAGGTAAAATTAATAATAAAAGCAAAGTCTATGTTATCAAAATACAGCCCGAAAAATGCACTCTAAAATGGAATTAATATAAGCACGATGAAATGACCCTTTAATTGAAAAAATTAAGGTTAGAATTCAGAAAACAAAAATCGCAAATATTTTCCTACCAACCTTAAATTTTCTATAGATGAATTTTTAAACTATTTTCATATATTTAAATACAGATACATCAAATAGTAAAAACAACAGATGGTCTTATTTATAATAAAACTACATGAAACTATATACGAGGTCAGACAATTAAGTAATGCGACCGATTTTTTTTCTCGGCCTGTGGTAACACTGCGAACCTGTAACTCCGCCACCGTAATAACAGATCCCTACTCTCTCGATTGAGACCTTCACCACCCTCGTACGATCTTTTCTTCGCCAGCTGTTTAGTGTTTTGTAACAACGCGCGAGTAGTGCATGTCACGAAAATGGAACAGAGAAATTTAGAGCAACGGTGCGCGATAAAATTTTGTGCAAAACTCGGCGAAACCGCAACAGAAACTTATGAAAAAGTGCTTAAAGTGTATGGTAGTGATGCCCTGAGTCGTAGTCAGGTGCCCTGGAGGTCCCAGGTCCCCTGGAGCACCAAGGCCAAAGAAGGCGAGAATGAGCAAGTCCAAAGTGAAAACCATGTTGATTTGCTTCTTCGACAGCAAAGGGGTGGTTCACAAAGAGTTCGTACCACCTGGACAAACCGTAAATCAAGTATTCTACCGCAATGTGCTCGAAAAATTACGAAAAAGGGTGCTCAGAGTGCGTCCAGAGATCGCGAAGACTTGGGTTCTGCATCACGACAATGCTCCCTGTCACAATGCGTTCAGTGTCTCTCAGTTTTTGGCGTCTAAAGGCATCGCAACGTTACCACAACCGCCCTATTCACCGGACATGTCACCCTGCGACTTTTTCCTATTCCCCCATATGAAAAAATTCGTCAAAGGTTGACATTTTGACTCCGTTGAAGATATCCAAGAATCTGTGACGAGGGTACTCGGAGAGGTCCCACAAGAAGTGTTCCAGAATTGTTACGAAAACTGGGAAACTCGCTGGAATTAGTGTATAGATGCGGGAGGGGACTACTTTGAAGGGGATCGCAGCGATGTACCTTAATTTTTAAATATACTCGATTTTTGAATTTTGTCGCTTTACTTAATTGTCTGACCTCGTATGTATATATATATATATATATATATATATATATATATATATATATATATATATATGTTTCTAATTTACAATTTAATTAATAACTTTCATCGACCTCTAAAGGGTCTATACTGACCCCGTTGTAAACCCTTATCCCAAATAATCATTAATAAACACCAGATTAGTCATCATCTACTCGTACAGTAACACCTAATATCCATACTAAAAAAGTCGATCTGTTCTTCTAGTGAAAAATAACGGGTGTGCTGTTTCACTTGCTCCTCCAACCGGATGAAGTAGTTATTACTATGAATTAAATTATTAACAATTTAATCGTTTTTTCGATTAAATGATAGAGAAAAAAACATTTACTGGACAAGGAAGCCAGAAGGTAATTTGTTCCGCGACAACACTAATAAGGGGAGGATACGACCTCGGAAATTGACTTTGGGACCAAACTTCGTGGAGTGATAGGGTAACCCAAAGGTATTAATATACTAACGTACTAGCCCGCACTATAAAGCCGTTTTCAATAAAAAAGGCTTCAAAGTTTCTGCATCAGACTTATGAGAGAAAACTTTTGGAATGTTGTCAATTAGCTTGATAACTAGGTGGTAGCGAGCCGGCTTGAAGTGTGACGTGTCAGCTTCGAGTCTCCCTGGATTTATGCAGTATTTTTTCCTTCACCTCAATAATTATTTAATGCTTTTAATGCATTTTATTCAAAAAATAATTAAATACAAATGAAATAACATTTTCTTGCAATTTTCTTTAGTAAATCGCTCTTTTTTAAATTTTTACAATTTTATTTCAGAAAATGATTTTTAATGTTTAGCATTTTTTTTAATTTTTAGCATTATTATGCAAACATATTCGTATATTAAAGTGTACATGTTTGCAAAATAATGCAAAAAATCGCGAAAAAATCATTTTCTGAAATAAAATTGTAAAAATTTTAAAAAGAGCGTTTTTCGAAAGAAAATTGCAAGAAAATTTTATTTCATCTTTATTTAAAGATACTTTTTGAATAAAATGCATTAAAAGCATTAAATAATTATTCAGGTGAAGGAAAAAAACTGCATTAATCGAGCGGGACTCGAACCTGACACGTCATACACTTAAAGCCGGCTCACTACAGCATAGCTATGCTCACTATGCTACGCTCAATGTCAAACAAAGAATTTCTCCTATGAGATGCAGAAACTTTGGAGCTTTTTTCTCGAAAATGGCTGGATAGTGGAAGCTAATACATTACTATATTAATATATTTGGATTACCCTACCACTACACGAAGTTTGGTCCCAAAGTCAATTTCCGCTATCGTATTCTCCCCTTGTAAGCCGCATCCTGCACTTACTCCTCAGTAATCCATATTTTACTTAGTTTAAGAACTTCTCCCACACGCAATGTTTTCATTTGACTTTGCGCCTGTTGATGATCATATATTCCGGCCGATGTAGAAATCTTTAACTAAACAACTCCTTTGAGATGTGGTTACGAAACGAAAATAAATCGACGATTTCATTATCTCCAAGTCAATATCTTTTTTTTGTGAAGGAAACTAAAACTTACTCGAGAGAGGACAAAAGATTTTAGAACACGAAGATGACTATTTTGGTGATTGAATTTTATTTCATATATATTATGAAAATAAATCAAAAACTTAAAAAAAAATAAAACTTTTGGCCACATATATATATATATATATATATATATATATATATATATATATATACATGGTTAGTGCAAAAATAATTGCGGTTTTTATCATTTTAAGTTTGGCGGCGATTTTTATACTTTCCGTTATCTTCTGTTATAGTTACGTGATACATTATTGTAAACAATGAAATTAGCACTACTGATCTAAAATTATGTCTATAGTTTTCATTATTTTAGTATTGTTGGATATAAACTCTTAAATTAGTCATGGAAAAAAGCAAATTCGCTCGATTTTGCTGCATGTGTTTAAATTGGGACGTAAAGAAACAGAAATTGCTCGAAATAAGAAATTTGTTTTTGGCGAAGAGTCAATTAGTGAACGTACAGTTCAACACTAGTTCCAAAAAGTTCTTGATGGAAACGAAAGCCTTGATGATGAGAAGGGTTTGGACGTCCTTCAGCTATAGATAATAATGATTTAAGAATCATTATTGAAATGGACTTACGTAAAACATCTAGAGAGGTAGCAGAAAAACTTAACATTAATTTCTTCAGGTGTTCGAAATTTGAGCCTAACTGGAAAAACAAAAAGCTGAATAAATGGGTATCCTATGAACTAAACGAACATAAAGCAATTCCGCGATACGAGGTCTGCTCTGCGCTTCTTTTGCGTAACAAAAATGGTCCTTTTCTTGATCGCATTGTCACATGTGATGAAAAGTGGATTCTTTACAATAATCAAAAATATTCATCACTGTAAACAGACGGATATGAAGCACCAAAACAGTTTCCTATACCGGAGCTTCATGAAAAAAAACGGATACGTTTGCTCATGTACACACGACAGAAGTGAATCTTCAGTATTTTTATGTAGATGTAGGGAAGAGAGAATTGTTGTAAATTACAGGTTCAATAATATAAATAAGACATTTTACAATTAAATAGGGAAGGGTGCATTGCTATAAATTACATGTTTAATAATATAAATAAGACATGTTGAGTTTCTGTTATAATTTTATTCTGATTCAATTTGTTCGTATTCTAAAAATGAGACAATCGGTTTGAGATAACTAAAATATGATATAAAAAGTTTTGTCTCAAATTTACCGAGAAATCTCGAGAATACTACATCGATTGTAGTTCCTGATCTCGTAATTGCTTCATTAGGGTTATTTACAATATTTAAATTCAATTTTCCATGGAGAAATTCAATTAATGGTAGGGATTCATCAGAAGAGAAGTTAAAGATAAAGTCTCCGCTGAAAATCATCGGCATTTTGTCATAATTTACATCGACTAGATTTTCTTCCTCGACGGTATAGATTCATACAGTACTGTGTATGAATTTGATGATGTCTTCGATTTTCTGATTTGATGAAATGTAGATGGCGACCATCAAGATGACCATTCTATTTTCTGCAGCACATTGAGCAGCACATATATCTCCAGCAGCTGTTGTTTTTACTCCTATCTATTGTGTTTGTTGAAAGTTGCAATCCATATAGGGAGTAACAACATTAGCTTTGTCATTAGATTTGTGATAAATCGCCACTCCTCCCGATCGAACGGTTGGACGTTTATATTGAACAACACAATTGAAGTTAGGGATATCGATTCGATCCTCATTTTTTAGCTAAGTCTCAGAAAAAAACAATAGTTTTCACTACTGAATATTCGCTCCATCTCTCTCGTTCGAGGCTATATTCATGGTAACGTTTTTCGTGACACGCCGTATTATTTTACCGCTCGCCAACGCCCCCATAGAAGTTTCATTTCAAAAAGGTTATGGTCACTGTTTGGTGATCGGCAAGTGACTCATTCACTACAACTTCTTAAATCTCGGTAAAATAATTACAGAAGAAAAAATTTTGTCTGGAAATTGAAAAAATACATGAGAACTTGCATCAGTTAAGGTTGTTATTTGTCAATCCAAGAGAACTAATTCTTCCTCATGACAACGCTAGACCATACGTCTCACAAATGACCTTAAAAAAATTAAATGAACTGAATTATGAAACCTTACCTCATCCATCATATTCTCCGGACCTGTCTCCAACAGATTATCATTTTTTTAAAACATTCTGGTAATTGCCTACGAGAGAATGTTTTCAAAGATCACGCATCAGCACAAAGCACTTTCTATGAATTCGTTAATTTCAAGACTCAAGAATTCTATGTTGTAGGAATAAACAAATTTGTTTCCAGATGGAAGAAATGTGTGCAGGCCAGTAGTCTTTATTTTGATGAATAAATATAATTTTTAACTTGTTGTATGCGTCTTATACTGATATATACACGATACGTAAGAACCGCAATTATTTTTGCACCAACCTCATATATATATATATATATATATATATATGTTTTTTTCTGTATTTACATAAATAGTTATAAATAAAGGATATTTGATACATCTCTCTATATTATTTTTAAGGCAACGGACAGTTACTTATATTTGTAATATAAATAATCTGTGTGTTTAGAAATCATAGCGGCAGATATCAACGTTGTATAAAATACAAACTTCACAACTTTTAGTGTTATGCATCCGACTAAAATTTTGTGATTAATGTACGTAATCTATAAGCAACTAATCAAACACAAAAGTTAAAGTACAAATTAGACAAACCAATAAAAACAGATATTTTCTATTAAACTATGATATTTATGAAAAGTACGAAAATAATAGATTTTGCATAAGTATATTACGAACTTTTAAAAATGTCTATTGTAATTCAATTCACGTTCTTTATAATTCTATTGTTCAAGTCATGAATCTGATTGTTCATTCTGTATACACAGCATTTTATGTGGATGCACAACAATAAATATTGTATAATTAAAAGGTTAATAATTTTATAAAAAATTTAAATAAATATGTATAATATGTAAATATTTCTCATTTTAAATTAAATTCTTCAATTATAAAACTTAGTATCACAAAAATATACGGGATGAAAAAATAATAAAATAATTAGAATACGAGGAAAAATTTTTTTACAACTTTATTATTATATATTTGTGACAAAAAATAATATCCAGTATTTTCAATCCAATTTTGCATTATTAGTATTTTATAGCACCAGTTTTCACATTGCATATTTTGATAAAAATTCCCTGAAAAAAATGATTTCTTCTTCTGATCGTCGTATAAGTGTAAAAGTTTAACTCGTTAAACGCAATAAAAGATATAAATTCGTCGTCGAATGTAAGCTTGTAATAAGATGGCGTGCTATGATCGAACCGAAGCTATCAAAGTTTCGGTGACAATTTATGATCGTACTCCCGATACATGTCGTCGTTCTAATGGTAACGGTTATATTATAAAGTTAGGTTTAAAGCGTGTTACTATAGATACATACATACTTTGTTACACGTCAGTTGTTTGTACTGGATCAGATATTGCTAAAATCAATACGAAAACAGCAGGTGTGTGTATGTGTATGTGTACGTGTGTGCATCTGCACGAATGTGTGTGTGTGTGTGTGTATGTGATCAATTCAACCTGTATCTAGATGATACAAAATACAGCGAGAGTCACGGGCTATACTGTACATTATGGAAACAATCACACATTTCGATGAGCGCCGGGTACACAACTACATTATTTATAGGATGAATGTGGCATCGGTCAAATGATTTTTTGTGGTTGTCTGGCGTTGTTCACAAATTATTTATATGGCGAAAGTGCCATAAAGTTCCTCCAGGGTGTTGTATTGTACTACAAGTATTTTAATTAAACATCATATTAAAAGTTTTTCCGTCGCGTTTGTTACAATATTTTAACGGCCGAATCTTTTTAACGCAGTGTAACTTTTCGTGCAATGTTTAATATTTAAAAAAAGTCATATACTTCTCATACACGTTTATGAATTTATATACAGTCGAAATACTACTATCCTTTTGAATTTTTGATTTATATCTGTACTTGAACATGAAATACGCGTCGATGGAGTCAACAATTAGTCATTTTCTGCAAGATGTTTATTAAAAACATGCTTGTGGAGTGTGATTTCATAAAACGTTATTGTAATCATGAAAATTAGTGTGCATTTATGCGGATATAAGAGATATTTAATCAATGATTTCATCTCTATTAATGAATTATGGAACGTTAGATCTATGATAACACATTGAATCCCGAACCAATTTTATACTACTTGCTCCAGGCCCCGTAACGAATTTTTTGTTGTGCGATGCAAATTGTACTAAAATATAATATACAAGAGTTAAGTTGAATTGTATTATCATGTTTTATGCATTTATCTTACAAGAGGAATATACGACCTCGGAATTGACTCTAGGACCAAACTTCGTGTAGTGGTAGGTTACCCCAAAGGTTTTAATATAGTAACGTGCTAGCTTGCACTATCCAACCATTTTCGAAAAAAAACTAAAGTTTCTGCATCTTATAAGATAAATTATGCGTTCAACATTTATCCAGCGTGACAGCTATGTAGTAACGTGCAGTCTTGAGTGTTCTAATATGTCAGGTTCGACTCCCGCTCGAATCATGCAGTTTTTCTTTCTTCACCTGAATAATTATTTAATGCTTTAATGCATTTTATTAAAAAAATATTTAAATAAAGATGAAATAACATTTTCTTGCAAATTTCTTTCGAAAAATGTTCTTTTTTAAATTTTTAAAATTTTATTTCAGAAAATGATTTTTGCACGATTTTCTTTTAATTTTTTGCATTATTTTACGAACATAAATACTTTAATATACGAATATGTTTGTAAAATAATGCTAAAAATTAAAAAACTTCGTGAAAAATCATTTTCCGAAATAAAATTGTAAAAATTTTAAAAAGAGCTTTTTCGAAAAAAAATTGCAAAAAAATGTTACTTCATCTATATTTAAATATTTTTTAAATAAAATGCATTAAATAATAATTCAGTGGAGAAAAAAAACTGGATGAATCGAGAGAGACTCGACCTTGACACGTCAGACACTTGAGCCGGATCGCTATCGCCTAGCTATCAAGCTAATTGGCAACACCTGAAAATCTTTCTCTTATAAGCCTGATGCGGAAAATTTGGACCTTTTCTTCTCAAAAATGGTTCGATAGTGCGAGCTAGTACGTTACTATATTAATACCTTTGGGGTACAATATCACTGTAAGAAGTTTGATCCCAAAGTCAAATTCTGAGATCGTATCCTCCTTTTGTTAGCCCGTGGCGCTGGAGTGCGTTTTTTCGATTATGTGATATACTTCATTTGTTTCTTACGAAAGTTAGTTGTCTCAATCATTGTAGTATTTCTCTCACAATTCAGTTATTTAATATATGTGTTGTAAATGCATTAATAATTTTCAAACATGTCACGCGCAGTAATATTAAAATTACCGATTTCCGAATGAAATTAGCTATACATTTAACACAATTATGATATAGCTACTTTGACGGTTTCGTTTTTTTAAGTATGAGTTCACTAAGAAGAGCACGTGACGAAATGAAAAAAATGCTGGGAAAAGTCTATAACGTTCGACGATTTTGAAAAATATGTTATGAAGAAAAATGTTAAAAATTTCGGTAAAACAAATGCAAAAAATCATTCAAAATAGTTGTTTCATACTGTGAAGATTATACCGGTTCACTTTTTCTCTGTTAGCCATGTTTTAATATCACACATCGTAACATTTGTGTATAACATTTACACGGCTACAAATAAAACTATAAAAATATGTTTTATGGTGCATTAGTTATTCTACACCATTGTATTCGATCAGTGCAAAAGTTCGTATACGATTCAATAGGTGTTGATGCATGGCAGTGCTCGTGATTAAAATGTAATCATGTTATATATCATTTGAAAGGCGGTAGTCACAGCTGTCATTTGAGTATCAGAAGCATTTGTTTCGATTCGATTTGTGTGTAAGAAACATTTTTGAAAATGGATAACGAAAGGTACATTTTCGTCACGTTATATTATACGAGATTCGGAAATGAGTAACCGTTGGCTCGGCAACGAAAAATATTTTTTAGGTTTATTTGAACCATACACTATCGTTTCCAGCTGATAAAAAATGGTTTGCTAAATTTTGACTTGGTGATTTTAACTTCGAAGATCAATTTCGCTCTGAACGGCCTACTGAGATCGACGACAAAGTTGTGCGCGCTTTAGTTAACAATAACTCACGAATTTCGACGAAAAAAGTTGCTGAGCAGTCAACGTTGACTGATCGACTCTATTTCAGGATTTAAAGAAGATGGAGTTCACGTTGAAGCTCGTTATGTGGGTGCTGTACTCGTTGTCTGAAAAAATAAGTTTGATCGCATCTCTTCGGCAGTTTCTTTGGTTGGATGCCTGAAAAGAGAGCCTTTTTTGATCGGTTCGTGATAGGAGATGATAAATGGATCCTATACAATAACGTTTGACACAGAGGAATGTGGAAACAAGCAAATGAATGGGCAGAACTAATCACCAAAGCTGGATTGCATACCATGACCTTCATGGTGTTGTTGGGTGTTCGGTGGGATTTCAAAGGTGTTCTTTATTTTGCGCTGCTTCCATGGAGCGAAACGCTTACTAAGGAAAGTTACTTTTAACAACTAACCAAACTGAACCCAGCAATTAAATAAAAGGGCCCGATTTTGTTCAATCGGAAGGGGGTCATCAACCACCGCGACAACGCAAAACCACATACAGAAAAACTGACCTTACAAAAACTGAAGCAACTGAAGTGGTAAATCATATGGCATGCGACATATTCTCCGGACATTGTACCTTCGGATTATCATTTGTTCCCGTCTCTGCAGAACAGTTTAAACGGTAAAATTTTGAAAACGTAGAAGCCATCAAAAACCACCTCACCACTTTTTTTACTGATAAACCAAGTAGCTTTGATCAACGAGGAATGCAGCAGCTGTCTGAGTGTTGAAAAATAATTGCAGAAAACGATGGTGAATAGATAATTGATTAATAAAAGCGTTTTCAATAATAATCGCCTGAGTTTTAATTTTAAATCGTATATGAACTTTTGCACAAATCCAATATATTATAATAGTATGTTTATATAATCAATCTCGCTGTTAAATGCTAATGAGTGTCTTATATATATATATATATATATATATATATATATATATATATATATATATATATATATATATATATATATATAAGGTTCCAATTAAAGTTCGTAGAATTTTTAAGGTCAACTTAAAGGCAGTGTTTACTTTTTTGGACATATATTTATTCTAATACATAAATGTCATTTAGATTCACTACCTTTCACCATCTTTCATCTAATTTAATAATGTCGTCCTCACAAAATTTAACCCCATTTTGAGCAATGAATTCAACCAGATGGTTTCTATAGGATTCCAGGAAAGTAATGTTTTTCCATTAAGGGAATTCTGTAGAGACCAAAACAAATGGTAATCTAAAGATGCAAGTTCAGATGAATATGGTGGATGAGGTAGAACGTCCTATCCAAATGGCACTAATTTCTGCTAGATCTGCAAAGAGACGTGAGTTCTAGGGTATGGGTGATTATGAGAGGGGTGGAAGTTGCTGCAGAAGACTATTCCTCCTCACAAACATCCACCCCCAGCACCGGATGTTCCATTAGAGAGCCACAAGACATTTTTTGTTTGAAAAGTAACTATTTCAGTTTATTTTCTATGTTCTTGTATATACTTCTCATACTTTTATAATTTATATCAATATAAATACTGATACATAATGTTTCTTTTATGAAATAATAATATGTAAATAATATACATATATATATATATATATATATATATATATATATATATATATATATATATATACATATATATATATTATAATAATAATAAATATTGCAGTTTATTATGAAGTTACACTTAAGTAATTTACAAATTCGACTTATGCAAAATTCAAATTACATAAAAATTATGCATTACTTACGTAACTCGGAGTGTTACTAACACATACATATATATATATATATAAATATATATATATATATATATATATATATATATACTAGTGGGCTTCACCCTTGCTCGATGCGCTCACCAACCATCAGACTCACTGCTTCCGCTTACTTGTCAATTATAAGTGTGCCATGGATTCATATTTATATATATATATATATATATATATATATATATATATATATATATATATATATATGTATATATATATTATACAAAATATATATGTAGGATGTCTTTATAAACATTCTTGCAGATAGATTATTACAACGTGTTATTTTATATATGAAATAAATGTAAATAAATATGTCGACGTCACCGAAATTTTTTTATGGATAATTTTGATTTTATATATATGTATATATATATATATATATATATATATGTATATATATATATATATATATATATACATGTATAATTGATACATTTTAATATGACAACAGTATTTATTACTATTTAATTGTTATCCTTTTGTTATTCTCATTGTTTCAATATTTACGTCATTAACGTTTACTTTTTCTTTAATTTTCTTATGTTCATTTTTTCATTTATCACAATAAAAGTACAGTTTATATATTTTCCTCTGCAAATAATTTAAATGAATCTTTATTGCATATAACTTCAAAATATAATTTTGGTACTTTTGTAAAATTAATTTTCACAAATAAAAAGTTTACGCTCTCTAAAACTGTAAGAAATGTTTTGATCTAAAATGTTCAATAATTGATAACTGATCATTGTCGTTTATAATTTATGCGCCAATTAAGAGGACTGTTAGCACACTCATAGCGTTGTACTTTATTATTATACCTTAGCACTTTGTGGATAGTGACATCGTTATATAAATGAACAATAATCAACAATCAACGATGATTAATAATGAAATATTGAACATGTCGCTTTAAAATAATGTTCGTGGTTTATGGGGGAATATAATAATTTAACTTACTTGTTAATTTGACTACAGCTGTAATTGGTTTTATCCCTCATTTTAATTTTCAAATAGGTTTCCTTATTTTTATTTTAATTGTATTTTCTTTTTAAATAAGTGCTCCGTACTATATTTTGTTCATTCATTTTTGCGTCTTGATGCAAATCCCAAAGTACTCTTCCTTGCACTTACTGATTTTTGCATTAATCTTCATTTCATAAAATTTTTGATTGTTAATTTGATTTTTGTACATTTTTTTTTATTTATTATATTACTTTCTATCATACTTTAATTTATAAAATTAGAATATTTAGAATATACATTCATTTAAGTTATTTGATATTATAACAATTACATTTGAAGTACGCTTATATATGCAATCTGTGGAATGTAAACAACTCTTCAAGAAAATAATCAAAATGGGTCATCGATGAGACAATTATTAAATCTTCTGTTTACCATTGTTGAATACTATATTGTAAATAATGAAAATAGTATAGAAAGATCAGATAACTGGTCACATTGGAAGAAAAATGTTCTAGAATGTGAATAATGTTTTATGAATAATCTGCAGCTGGATCGAAACAGGTAAATCAAGTTCTGTCTGGTTTTGTATATTTTCCATACGAACAACACACAACACATACGACATTGTAAAAGCACAACACACTTCACACTGTGACCACTGGGTAACATGTGTCTAAGCATGAAGACCAAGTACATTTTTAACACACATCTATCAGTTGTAAACAGATGTAATGAATGAAATTAACAATAAAATTATTCATTTATAACACCATTTTAGTCCAGCAGTTTAAGTTCGAAGTTCCAGTTTCGTTCACTCGGTGACTCGAGAATGTCCGGATGCTGTCAGCCAACGGACGCTCGGCCCAGTGAAAAGACAACTATTGATGTAACTTGCGGAATATAAAAGAATAAATCACATTCTCTATCTCTTTTCTGTTTCACTGGACTAGATAGAAAGATAGCGGAGAGTACGAATATATATATATATATATATATATATATATATATATATATATATGTATATATATATATATACATATATGTATATATATATATATACATCTATATACATATATATATATATATATATACATATATACACACACACACACATATATATATATATATATATATATATATACATGAGGCAGGTTTAAAGAGTAACTTGGTTAGATATTAGAGACAATAGCTTCAGTTTCAAAATTGTACTTTATTTTTTGAAATAATCATCTAGAAGCTCAACGAACTTGCCTCAACATTATATATATATATATATATATATATATATATATATATATATATATAACTCATATATATACAAGAGTGGTTCGAAGAGAAACTTTGGTTTGATTTTAGAGACAATCTACTGGAAGTTAATTTCTTTGAAGTCGTCAAAATAGCCATTTATGGTTACTATCGTCTCTTCATTTGACCCAAATTGCTTTCCAGCCAAGAAAATTTTTAAACTTTGGAAATAGATGGAAGTCTCAGGGAGCCAAATTCTGCGAATACGGTGGATGCAAATATATTTCAAACTTCAATTCGGCCAATTTTTGCTAAGATATAACGTTTGTATGAACCGATATATTGTCCTGATAAAACAACATTTTTTCTTAGTCATTTAGGGACGCTTTTCCACGATCGCTGCCATCAACTTCTTAAAAAGTACTACTTAATATTTCCCAGTAACTATTTTTCCCTTCTGAAGATAGTCGAACAAGAGAATTCTTTTCGCATCCTAGAAAACTAACGCCATCACCTTTCCACCCGATTAAAGAATCTCTGCTTTCGTCGGAGCCGTTTAACCACATTCAGTACACTGCTTTGAATGCGTTTTCAATTTTAGAGTGTAATCGTGAATCTATGTTTTTTCTTTTTAAATATTTTCAAGAAGTCGGCTAATTTTCGCGTAGGAACTCACTTTTTCTTTGTAGTGGGAAAACGCGGCATCCATTTTGTGAGAAGTATTTTGATACGAACTTTGTTATACAAAATATTTAAAATAAAATTCGTTCTCTCAATTTAAATGTCTATGACCTCTGTTGTTTCTTTCACTTAAACACTTGTTGGACAAAACCATATCGTGGACTTCATCGATGATTTCTGGAGTGATAGCTATTCTCGAACCTCCTGAACGTACATCTTCAATTCTCGTTTCGCCAGGTTTAAATTCAAAATCGAACGGTTTTGTAGAAAGAACAAGATTCCCTCAATGTAGAAAATATCCTGTCATGGATTTTCTTCGCTGTTTTTTTCCAAAACAAAGAACTGAATCACACCTTGAATTCTAATTTTATCCATTTTACAGTTTCGCATGAAACGCTTATGACGACACAATTGTGAATCTAAGAAATAATGGTGAAATAACTTGCAACTTCACGTACGTTACAATAAGGTATAAAACAATATGAAAAGATCTACATCTGTCCCCATATTTCTCAGTGAATACACGAATCAAGTTATTCTTAATCCTTCCTCGTATATATATATATATATATATATACATATATTAATTTTTTATGATTTATATTATTAAATTTATATTAATTATATAAAAAATATTTTGTAAAAAAATTTTAGCATCCTTTCCTTCTCCCCAGATCCAAAGGGTTAAAAAATCTAAAAACGGGTTCACTTTATATAGCAGTGCAGATAAAAGAAAGATTGGATAAAAAATTTAACTCTCTAACGGTACAAAATATTGTTCATGAAGATGGTTATAATTCTATATTTCCCAAGAAAAAGTCATACATAAGTAAAGTGAAGCAGCGCAAGAGAATTGATTTTCAAAACAACATTCGAACAAACATGCTGACTTCTAAAATAATATAATATTTTCAGATAAAAATAAATTCAATATTTTTCATTGTGAAGGCCAAATATCACTCTGGTGTAAGCTCAACACTGAATTAACCAAAACCATGGGGATGGTTGGGTCTTGGTGTTAGATTGTATGGCGATTTCTAATGTTGATAAACTTGCATTTATAGACGGGATAAGGAATAAAATAGGTTATATGAATATTTTGAAAAATAAATAAAGGAAAATGCCGAAAAACTGAATTTTGCAAATGATTTCTCTTTCCAACCAAATATTGATCCTAAGCTCATCACACATATAGTGCAGGAATTTATTTTATATAACACTCATCACACCTTAAATGCGCCTCTGCAATCACTTGATATATAAATTCCACCGATAATTTGTAAGATTTACTAGGTAAGAGAGCATCGTATTAAAAACAAATTCCAACTAAAAGACGTGATTCCACATGAAAAGAAAAAATAGGGCCGAAAATGATGGAAAAAATATTTGTATCAATGCTAAACAGGTTAAAGGAGGCGATTAAAAGAAAAGGATTATCAACACGTTATTAACTTTAATCTTTTATTTAGTAATTTAAAGTTGACTGGAATTGTGCCAAAACTTTTTTGTAGAAAACATGAAGTTTTTTTAGTAAATGCATATTTTTTTAATTAATTTGTTTAATAATATTTTTTGTATGTTATTAAGTATATAATAAACATTAATGTGAAAATAAACATTGTTTCGATAAAATTATTTCATATACCGAAGTTAAAAGCATTCATATCTGAAAATCCTAACTTTTTCGGCCAGTAAGTAAATATAATAAAAGAAAGAGATTTATTTGTATAAATCTTTTTCTTTATTATGTTTATAATTTTTTTCACTTTTTTACTTGCAAAATTAATAGTGAGCCAGTAGTTCTTGGGATTAATAGATGAATTGAAAAAATATGTTTATTCAAATATGTTCTTTTTTAACAAAAATAAGGAAAAATGAATATGAATATGTCTAAGTTTTATTTTGAATTATTGTTCATTAAAATAAGTTTTTTTTATATTTATAAATTTTATCTGACAAACTTATACTTAACTTATTTTTTAAAAATATTCTCTTAATTTAAGATTGAAATTTGAAATTATTTATAGAAACATATGTACTAGATCGTGTTTAATGTACTTAATAATGAAAAATAAATCCTTATTTATTAAGTAAAATATTTAATCACAAGTAGTGAACATCATTCTCAAATATTCAATATCATGGCATAATTAAGTTTTCATTGTTTACTTCAAGAGCTTCTATAACTTAATAGCAAACTGTCTAGATTGTTTGGAGCTATTATATTCTCAAGAATACCTTCAAAATACTCTAAAATGTATACGAGTAATGAATTGAATATTGTATATACATATATATATATATATATATATATTATATGTATATATATATATATATGTATACACACATACACACACACACATATATATATATATATATATATATATATATATATATACCGGTGATTATGAAAGTGGTCTATCATATATTTTTCGTTTAAAGATATTTAAACGTTTGAGTTTGAATAAAGTAAAAAATATTTTTATACTAAATAATAAAATATTTCTGAAAATATTTACCCTTATAAAGTAAAAATATTTTATGATTGTGAAATTTTGTGTGTAGCTTATAAGGAAAAGTGATTTTTAAAGTATTAAATGACAGACCATTTTCAAAATTAACAGAATGTCTTTAAAGCGACTTTCAACAATAAACAATAATCAATTTTATTAGAAATAAACAGTTAAAAACAAAATTAATAATTTACATTTTATAATTTATTTTTACCAAATATGTATGTATTTTTAATTCTTCAAATGACTTAGACTATTTTCAAAATTATTCAAACATCTTAAAAATGATTTATCACAAAAATATTTCAGTTTTATTCAAAAAAGGAAGTTATAAACAACAGTATTCACTTACATTTTGTAATCATAATCATGCTACGTAACTTAGAATAATACTAGAGATTTCTTCTTAATTGTCAATAACGGTATTCTTTTTGTGATGTTTTGAGAGTACAAAAATATTCATGGAAAATTGACAGAATGTACAGTAACAGATCCATTACATCCTTATTTTTTCATTTATAAGTGATCGGATATTCGCATAAAGTGAAAATAATTGAATTTTTTGGTATATTTTCGGTCTTCCTTTTTTTGGGTGAAAGATTTAAAATCCGAAAGTCTGTTATATCACCTAAATATGTTTCATAAAAACATCTGATAAAGGGCATCTTTTAGAAATCTGATCCATTTTATTTTCAACCAATAAACAGATTCTCGCTTAATATTTTTCGTTCTCTTTATAATTTATTTCTCTAGAGATTTTGTTTTCCAATAGCAATATAATTATTCGTTTGAGAGCTTTAAGCAAATAAGTTAACGTAACTTAAGGATTATTTACCTTGAAATTGAATTCTTAAAAACATTTTTGACTATCATTTTTTCAAAACTACAAATTCATTTTCAAAACTACATATATTTCTTCAAAAATTCACATCATATATTTTAATGTCACGAAGGAGACGCAATAATAGTTTTCATTTTTAAGAAAGTCGGTGAAAAGAATATTTTTGTAAGGGGTTAATCGATGAAAAAGGATGTGAATCTCTGATTTAAAGTAAAAAAAACTGTTACACATTTTAATATTATATTTTGTTGTTATATTTATAAACTCTTCCAATAAAATTTTGACGACTTGCATTTATGCAGATTATTTATGAGTATAATTTGTTATTTTCTGTTATTTGGAAGGGGAGAGCGAGGGTTAGCGAGCGGGAGTTAAATGCCCCCCCCCCGAAGGTCGGCGAGCATAGCGAACAGAAAACACATGGTACTTAAAGAAAATAAACCAGGACAGTCAAATGCGGCGAATAAGCTGGCCAATAAAACAATGAATTTCTCATTATTATTATTTTTTTTATTATTAAATTTTATTATTTTTTACCCCACAGTATAAGTAGTTGCCCAATCCTGTTGTCATCGTACTTTGCAACACTATTCACCAATAGGCCTGCAAAATTTTGAAACAATTCGGAAGACTTTCTTGGAGACATTTAAAGAAAAGAACGTACATAAACAAGCCGACAAACATTCAACAGAACTTTACAAATATTCAACTTTAATGAATTTGTCAAAATTAAAAAAAAATGATTAATTTAATGTATTATTATCAAATATTACAATAAAATTTTAAATTAGAGAAATTAAAAAAAAATAATATTTTTTACTAGAAATTTGGCAACTTTTGGAAAAAACTGTTTTATGAACGACGTATATACCGACGACCATAAAACGATGTTCCTTACAATATTATTTTATAACTTGCAATGTTTTAAAAGTCTACTTTATATTTTTTTAAATACCAATTTATTGTTTTAATAAAATCAGCATAAAGCTTTGGGCCGTATACGGCCTGAGGGTAGCGTGTTTGACACCACTGCTTTACTGAAATTTGCCTGTTTGACACCACTGCATCATTTATGCGACATAATTTTACATGAATAATTCAATATATTTTTTATTATTATGTTACAGTATTAAAAATATATATAAAAAAAAATAAAAAATAGAAAAATATTTTCATTCAAACTTCTAACATGACCCCACCTAGTATATTCAAAAAAATTAAGTATTAGGTTGGTGCCAAAATAATAACGGTTTTTACGTAATGAGTATAAAAACGCATATATATTTGTTAAAAATTATATTTATTAATCAAAATAAAGACCATTGATCTGCATATATTTCTCCCAATAAGAAACAAGTTTGTTTATTTCTACAATATAGAATTATGGAATCCTGGAATTACCGAATTCATCGAAAGCGCTTTGAGCTGAGGTTTGATCTTTGAAAACCTTCTCTAGTAAGAAATTACTCAAATGTCAAAAAAAGTATAATCTTTCGGAGACAGATCCGGATAATAAGGTGGGTGAGGTAAGATTTCATAACCCAGTTCATTTAATTTTTTTAAAGTCATTTGTGAAACGTGCGAAGAAGAATTGTGGGCGTTGTCATGAAGAAGAATTGATCTTCTTTGGTTGACTAATTCTGGCCGTAAACGATGCAACTTCCCATGCATTTTTTCAATTTTCTGACAATTTCTGTTGTTGTTTCACCTGGATTTAAGAAGTTGTTGTGAATGATGGCACTTGCTAACCATAAAACAGTGACCATAATCTTTTTTTCATGAAGCTTCTGTTTAGGAAGCTGTTTTGGTATTTCCCTTCAGTCTAACCACTGTGATGAACGTTTCTCAATTGTTGTAGAAAATCCATTTTTCATCACATGTGACAATGCGATCAAGAAAGGGATCATTTTTGTTACACAAAAGAAGAGCAGAGCGGACTACGTATCACCGAATTGCTTAATATTCGTTTAGTTTATACGGTATCCATTTTGGTTTTCCCAATTAAAATCAAATATCGAACGACTGTTGAATGATCAACATTGAGTTCTTCTGCCGCCTCTCGAGTTGTTTGAGGTGGGCCCGCTTCAAAAATGGTTCTTAAATCATTAGTGTCTATAGCTGAAGGGCGTACACAACCCTCCTCATTATCAAGCCGTTCGTTTCCATTACAAAATTTTTAAAACCTGTGTCGAACTGTATATTCACTAATTGACTCTTCGCCAAAAACATATTTGATATTTCTAGCAGTTTCTTTTGCTTTACGTCCCAATTCTCTCAGACAAAAAATCGTGCGAATTTATTTTTTCTCATGACTAATTTAAGAAGTTATATCCAACAATACTAAAGAATGAAAACAATAGATATAATCTTAGATCAATAGTGCTAATTTCATTGTTTACAATAATGTATCACATCACTATAACAAAAGATAACGATAACTATAAAAATCGGCGCCAAACTTAAAATGACAAAAAACTCAATTATTTTTGCACCAACTGAATAATATAAAAATTTACTTTCTCGCTGTCAATATGTTCAAAAGAAAAGATTATAAATTTTAGTAAAGTTAATGATAAAGATATATTTTCAAATATATTTAGAAGTAAAAAAGTTTGTCAATATTTATTTTTGTGTTACGAAAATTTCTATTCGATAGACTTCGGATCGTTTCCGTTTCATTTCCGGCACGAAATTGCGATATAAATTAATATTTAATAATATGCACGTAAATATTTTACACAGAACGACATTAACTATCTAGTTGATAAAGTTTTATGTTGTCATTAAAAGTTATGATAATATTTAAGTTAAGCTAGTAAAACTTTCGTGATTTCTTGTATAATTTCGTTCGTTCGTCACTAAAATAAAAGTTTTCGCAGCAACTTCTCAGCGTTAAATCGGATTTTAACGAAACAGTTATGTAACGATAGAAAATACAATAATGGAGTTATCTATCAAACAGCTTGAAAATGTTCAATGTAATTATCTTTCACGACCATTTTTTACTGCTAATGCAATGTGTATATTTTTTCATTGATTTGATTTATTGAGGACGTGTCATAATTAATTAAAGGACATTTGTGACAAGAATTGATACAAAAAATAATACGTTATGAACAATATTGATCTGTGGGATATAAATTCAATTTATTTGAATTTCATATTTAGTTCTTCCTGAGTTATTTGATAAAGATTTATATCTATTGATTTTATTTACAAATTAATTGATATGATAGTTGAAATATTTTGAAGCATAATTTAATTATTTCATACACCAATTTAAATTTTATCATGAATTAATAGTTCTCGATGTTAATAATATTGTGTGAAGACACACACTCACATGTATTTACAGCCGACCCTCGATTTACTTGGTACTTTTTATACGCGGTAATGATCCGTCCACTTACGCAGAATTTTTATACGCGGTATCGATTTACGCGATCTCATTTTATATTGTCAGAAAGTATATTTTGCTGTAATCTTCAATTGGTTTACTATATATCAATGAAACCCAAATCCTAACTTAACTGTAATAATTACATCATTCTGACAATTTTTGCTTAGTAGTGAGCATGTTACTGCATATTACTTTCTGATCACATTAGTCATGTCGAATGTTCAAAGCAAAAAATCATTACACTCAAAAATAAGACGTAGTAAGCAAGTAAACACAAGTAATTAATATTATATGTTTTCTCTCGTATTTTTTTTATACTAGAGAACTTTATTTACGCTGTTTTCTTCCGTGTAAAAAACCGCATTAAACAAATAATCTGCGTCAATCCAGAGATGAATATGTATATATATATATATATATATATATATATATATATATAAGTGTATATATATATATATATATATATATATATATATATATATATATATATATATATATATGTATATATATATATATATATATAGTTCTATAGATAGACATATATAATTCAAATATATCTGAAGTCATTTTTTTACATGTTTTTGATTATAGCATAGATATCGGAAAATAAAATTCTAAATGATATCAAAAATTACATTACGAATAAATCAAAACTATGCTACAAAAGACCTATGGTCTTTATATGGTCATATATATATATATATATATATATATATATATATATATATATATATATATATTATATAATATATATATATATATATATAATATATATATATATATATAATATATATATATATATATATATATATATAAAGACTTGGGTTGTTGGATAAGTTTGGTAAATTTCAAAGAAATAGAGCCACCATCTATTTAGTAACGTTACGGTTATGAAATGTGACTTTTCAAACTAGCATAGGCGAAGTTTTAAATAGAAGCGACCAGTTGGTTACGTTCTACAGATGTTTTAAGCGTGCATTGTAGCAGTTGCCACAAAATAGAAAAAACAAGCAGGATTTTTGTCGGATATTCACGGAGTTGATTCGTCACCGTGGATGAAACATGGATCCGCCACTACATATCCGACTCGAAGCAACAGATAAAGCAGTTTACAACGACTGGTGTAAGTGTGCCAAAGAAGGCGAAGATCGTTTTGTCGGCTGGGAAAATGATAGCAACTGTTTCTTGGAATTCCCAAGAAATTATCTTGTTCGACTACTTAACGAAGAGAAAAATAATAACAGGAAACTATTATGCAACATTATTAAACCATTTGAAAGAAGAGCTGAAACAAAAATTTTTAGATTAACGTACAAGAAAGTGCTCTTGTACTAGGACAATGTACTGTTCTACAAATTGACCGTCGAAATGGCAAAATTGCACGAATTAGGCTTCGAATTCATTCCTCATCCACCCTATTCTCCGAACTTTGCCTTTTGTGACTTCATCCTCCTCCCAAACTTAAAATTTTGGCTTAGTAAGTAGAAATTCTCGTCAAATGAGAATGTCATCACTGCAGTTAATGCAAATTTTGTAGATTCGCTGGTCCAAATATACAGTTCTTCATGCAAACAATGTTGAGAAATAAAATCGATTTTTTCCACAAAAAAGGTGTTTAACATGCTTTTTTACCATACTTATCAAACGACCCATATATATATATATATATATATATATATATATGGGATCAGTGCAAAGGTTCGTATACGATTCAATAGTTGGTGTTAGGAGTACCGCATGGCTGCTCTTGTGAGTGAATATATGAATGTTATATATTGTTTAAAAAGTGATAGTCACAGATGTTCGAGGTCATTTGATGTCATTCGATTCAATTTCTAAGGAAAATTTTTGAAAATGGACAACGAAAAGATACCCTTTCGTCACATTATATTGTACGAGTTTTAGAAAGGAGTAATCATTGGCACGGCAACGAGAAATATTCAGGCGGTTCCCCAATAATAACTGTATTTTTAACTTAAATATTTTCTCGATCCTTTAGGATTTGGAAGTGCCAACTTTAACATTTAACAATATTACTCGTATATATATTGGGCAAGCAGTTTGATTAACCCCACAAAACAGTAGTTAACACAATGGTGTCTGAAAAACATCATATTAGGTAACGCATTATACTTCATTATATATATATATATATATATATATATATATATATATATATATAAATAAATATATATATATATATATATATATAAATAAATATATATATATATATATATATATATATATATGTACATACATATAATTCAACTATACTTGAAATCATTTTTTTTATATTTTTTGGGAGAAATCGATTTTTTTTTTGAGAAAAGAATAGTTATTTTGAAGTAAAATTACAAATGTTACAACAATTACATTACGAATAATTCAAAGCAATATTACAAATTATATATATATATATATATATATATACACATATTTTGATATTCATATATATATATATATATATATATATATATATATATATATATATATATATATATATATATTATTTTCATACAAAATATGAATGAAAGTTTGAAAGTTTTTATTTTTAATCAATCATATAATCGCCATCATTATCAAGGACAGTTCGGCATCTTTCTATAAATTTTCAATCGCGTTCATGCAAAAATCTACAAGTCTTTTCACAATTCCAGTTGAAAAAATAGTGCCGAAGCCTTGTGTATGATTTTTTTCAAGTTTTGAGAAAGTTATTGTGTCGTATAAAACATGAAAATTTCCAAAACAATAGCAGAGATCCGAAAATGCATTACGATTTCATCGACTTAAAACCGCCATTTTTTTCGATAAAGGATTCGTGAGTTATCCGACAGATGGAGCAAAATTATATAAAATATGGTAGAATAATTTTAGGAATGATATACATTCCATTTTTCTCTAAACTTTCATTTTCTATAAAATGAGGGCACCAAATTAATCTTCACAGCTTATATATATATATATATATATATAGGTAGATAGATAGATAGATAGATATATCATACGATATTATAATCGAGAAACATCTATATATATACATATGTGAATACTTTTGTTTAGATATAGCATATTTTGTTTATTGCATTGTTTCAGTTAAAATCGCTTTAGCTTATGTGGTGACCTCAGCTAGTATTCACTACTAGTGAATAGAAATGAACGCACTCAACTATTAATTATTGTTATTTGTTAATTAGTGTATTATTAATTATAAGTGATTGTTGACATTAGTTATTGACTGTTTTAATTATTAATTATTTATAATATTAATTGTTTGAACATGTAAACAATATGTAACAATGGAATAACAACACCTAGAAACTAAGCAAGCGACCCTTGGAGAGCGCTCATTGACCTGCATCGCTAAGGCGCTCCTCGTCATCGAGAGGATATAACCCGGATAATTGGTACAAACAGAGCGAAGAAATGTTTTCTGTGCATGAGTCATAAGTCGACGAGATTCAGGCTTTTTTGAAAGATTTTGTTGTTTGCTGATACCGGTTACGTTTTTCATGGTAATTTACGTGTGTAGTCGTACCTTGGGACATTTTCCTTTAACCTATACATGATCTTGTTGTAGTTGCATCTTATTTTGTTTTTATCTCTCATATCATTTTGCATAAAACAAAGTCATGATACGACAGATAAATAAGACAACAAGATGCAACCACATCAAGATAATATCTAGGTTAAAGGAAAAACTCTCAAAAAACACGGCTAACATAAGAAAATTACCACGAAAAACATAACCAGTATCAGCAAACAACAAAAACTGTAAAAAAAACCTAAGTCCAGTCGACCTCTGACTTATGCACAGATAACGTTTCTTTACACTGTCTGTCTCGAGGTGTTAATCAGGTTGGTTGGTTGGTTGGTCATATACAGGAAGGATCTCTTCGTTATTTGTCTGTCTCAAGGTGTTATGTTTCTTGATATTAAGTAACACCGTTGTTTTCTTTAAACCTGGTGGTTCTCTCTGTATGACGAACGCTCCTCACAATTCCTCGGATCAGTGACGACACCAGGTTCCCAACACTCGATGGAGGTGATGCAGCACCTCGTTGATTTGATCACTAATGTCCCTTTAACCGCTGAGTAATCTCTCTCTATCGCTGGTGGTTCGGCGTCTATCACCGACGTTCCTCAATGCTTTGCAGATCTGTTCCGGTACTCGAACTTCCTCTACTTGCAAGAGACGGTAAAGCGTCTCGGTGCTGTGCTCACAGGGAAATTCTCCTTTAGTCCCCAAAGTTACGATCAATCTAGCCTTCATGTCCATTCAGTCGAGAACCTTTTTTCTTTAAATTGGAGTCAGATAATTAACGACAGTTTACGCCACGGCTGTAACTATTTTCACATCATACAATTGGTGGCCCGACAGTTTGGAACGCTAGATATCCCATCTTCTACTACAATCTCATTTTCATTTTTTTTTAATGATATTCAATAAATGTAATTTAAAAAATAAATAATTACTAGAAATCGATTCTTATTTCTAAAATATTTTATTAAAATCTATATTTAATTAATTTTTGAATAATACGTCAAGAATTACGGTCAATAGACATTAATTATTTTACTTAAATATATGTTTTCTTTGTAAGTGTACGTTTATTTCCACATTTATACTCTTAACTGTGAAATTATTGTAGCTACTTATTCCTTTTTGTACAAATATATTTTATTATATAAGATATTTATAACATATACATATATTATTATGATATTTTATTACATGATATTTTATAACCCTAATAAAAATTATACCCTACTCAAAATCATATACAAATGAATTTAAATCGGGTTTGAAATAAAGTCTCTTACATCTAACGGAATATGACATTCTCTTATGTATCGAAATTAGTAATAGAGAACAGATTTTCAAGGATGAATACAACCAAAATAACACATCAAAGAAACCATATATACATATATATTAGTCTATAGCATAACATATTTATAGTGGTTTTTGATATAGCAAAGAATTTGGTTGTAATCCCGATATGAAATATAAAATGTATCAAAAATAAATAAAGATATATATTTTGGTAACTAAGATAAATTTGGAAAATTATAGCACATAAATTGTTTAAATTGAATTATTCTATTGTATTTATATGCCATAAAATTAAAATTATTGAAATATCTGTTTCATAGCTTGTCTAAGTAAATGTAACCCTTTGAAGCCGGGTTTGGATTTAAGAATCCATTAATGTTTTCCAAAGAAACTATGGCCTTAAAGCGCTATCTTTTGGATAATATATTTAAAGGTCACTAATCTTTTTCTAATAAGACTAAATTTATAACTCTTTCTTTCATTAGAAAAAAATTACGGTCGTCCAAAATCAGAAAAATTGCTCTTTTTTTCATTTCAAAACCTATAAAAATTGTAAACTTGAGAATTGGATTGAATAATATTTTTGTACAAAATTCCATCATTAGAAGAAACCGCACAAAAAATACAAGACTCTATGCTCTTCATGTGCATCGCAAAAAAATAAAATTCTTTGTTCAGCTATGTTTTTTGATTCATTGGTAAGTTAGTTTTTTTCTGTCAAAAATGATTTCCTGGTAAAATAATTATAAGAAAAAAAGTCAAATGATACAAAAAACATTTCTCTCATATTTTTGATCTTGCAATCTACAATGCACATGTTATTTACTGCCGTGTGAATCGTAAAGGAATAAGTCTTGTTGACTACAAACCCATATTGGCTTCACATATTGTTCAAAAAGTTCCATCTTCTGCGAGATGTCTAAATCCACACCGACCGACGCTTCATTTTGCAGAAAGAATACTGTCAGATTATGGTCAACAAGCACAGTGTGTCGTCTCTAAAGAAAATGGAAGAAACCGACACGTCGATTTCTTCCATTTGTCATTTCCATTTATCCATTGTCGCAACGTCCAAGTACAAAATGTAACCAAATACAAATACAATGTGTGTGTACAAAATTTTCACACTCAACAGTAATGTTATTTCTGTAAATTTTCATTTTAAATAATTTTTGCGATTCGAATTATATGTTTGCAATAAAGAGATTTATGTTTTCCTGATTATTATCAACGATTTTTCACAATACATTTAGATAGATGTGAAATTTCTAATAGCTAATCTGAATTAACATATTTTTTCTTATAACAGATAAATTTGTAATTTTCACTTTGTTTATGAGAAGAGAATGTCCAATTAATCGAAAAATATTTGTTAAAAATTTTTAGTATCCTTTCAACCTGGCTCCAAAGGGTTAAAAGAGTATTTACATTACAGTAATTTTATATGATCCATCATATATATCATTGAATTTAAATGCAGTTAAAATGTATAATCATGTCTTGTAATTAAACCACCAAACAAGCAAAAGCATGTCAATAAAAGATGTCCTACAGATTTATCATAAATACTATGCCAAAATAGGTGTGTAAAGTAGCTGTGGATTCTTAATTTTTTTTCAATGTTGGCAAAAAGCCTTAGAAACAGAATCAATGAAGTATGACAACAAATATAGGTCTTTTAAACAAAACAATTTAATTACAAAGTCAAGTCAAAATCAAATAACTAACAATTTAAATGATTGACTTCCTAAAATAGAAAGGTATGCACAGAGTAACCTTAAAATAGATATATCAATGAGGAAATACAAAATGAAAACTAATAAACTACTTTCAAAATCGATATTTGATTCCATATTGTCATATAACGCGATGTATTAGTACTGCTAAATTTAATATTTATTTTATAGCTTTAAGCATTGCCATAACATTCATTTCAATGGCGAAAGAATTCGAACATTATTTCTACTTGATTCTTGTTATAATTTGGATATATCGTGTTGACGCCTTTACAACTAACGCCACATTTTCCTCACTATATTTTGAGTAATAACCAATTTCAGGTCACCAACTTTTAAAAAGATACAGTAACGTTTTATTTGTGGTCTCTGTGCAAGCAAAATGATCAATAACAGCAAGACATAGATCATACCGTTTCAAAATACATGACATTTTTTACCATTTTCGTAAATAAATTACTTTTCAACTCCACAATCCACATCAAAATTTTTCTATCAAAAATATTCAGTAAGTTATTATTGATTATTTTTGATTATCTCTTATGTGCATTTCAATGGCAACGCCTACATCCTAAGAACGCCAAGTTATAGGAAAATACACTCTTCTGTACCTTAGCAATAATTTAAAATAATAAACAATAACTTATTGAAAATTTTTGTTCAAAAATTTTTGGTGTGGTTTGTGGAATGACAAAATAGTTCAATTGTGAAAGTGAATTTAGCCACAGTTTCCCTACTGTTTTTAGATGATTTACCACCTCAAAAAAACAGCACTTTTATGTCAAAACAAACATTTGAAAATAGCGCAATTTATATTTTTAAATTATCCAAATGTACCAAATGAGCGAATTGGTTTCCTGACCAATAACAAATTTCTTTTATAGTAGCGAAATATTATAAATATCCACATATGTTAAAATAAATGCATTTCACTAAAGAGTAACTACAAATTAATAAAAATGAAGATTTTGCAATTATACTATCAGCTTAATAAATAATAACTTTCTGAATATAACTAACTTATAGATATGAATTAAAGAAAATTTGTTTAAAACCTAGCTAATGATTTTTTAAAAAAAGCTGTCAGGATAAAACTTAGGAGTAGAAAATATAAATAAAATATAAAATAAAATAAGAAAATCAAAGCATATTTAAAAGTAAACGAACGAAAATCTGAAGAAAATATTTATCGATCCGCTTAATTACATCTCTAAACTTGTTTATTTGAAATAAATACTCTCCTTAAATAATAATGTACACTATATTTGTCTTAGTTTTATATAAACTAAAGCAATTTCCTTTCTTATACAATTTTAATCTTAACTCAAAAACTTAAACTTCTTAGCTTTCATTCAAGAAAAGTTTTCCATTACGAATCATACATATTTTTCTCGAAATTTAATATTAAAGTGCAGTACAAAATGAATTTATATAACAAATTAATCCGATAAACATGATATAATTAACAATTATACCAAAATATTACACGAACAATATGATGTTGCTTTGTGACCTTTATATATAATCATTGCATTAATTAAGCAAATTAACGTACCATTTGTTGAATTCATTAAAACCATCTGCTTTTACTAGATGAGTGGCAAGATTTGTATGACAATTTTGTAGCTGTTAACGGCTCCAACATAAAAATAATTATTTAAGCAAATCGTATACATTCTAGAAATGTTAATTTCCGTACTGTTTTTCTTCGTTAGAGTTTTGAAGTGGGCACGTTTTATGTTATCGTTATGTATTTCACATTTAAGGAATAAACGTTATTTTTACTTGGTGCAGAAACGATCCTTGCATTTTTTATGAATTAACTTTGTGAGTTTCTTTTACAAAATAGACATATAACTATTACTGAACTCATTACAAGCCCGATTGAATAAAAAAATTAATTAATGGAATTTTTGGTCCGTTGGAGAATGTCGAAAAAACAAGTTATAAAATTTTCAAAAATATACTAATATTTTAGTAGAATAAATCTATCTCAATATATATATATATATATATATATATATATATATTAAAATATGTAAATTTTTCCACTTTTTAACAATGTTGAATTAAAAAATAAAATTGATCTAAGGAATAAGGCACGCTCAATACCTGATAAAGGATGAATTTTTAACTCTTTGAAAAAGCGAAAAACTAGATTCGCACTGCCCATTCTTACGAACTCAAATATATATATATATATATATATATATATATATATATATATATATATATATATATATATACTAGAGGGTTTCTCCGTGCTGATCGCTGCGCTTGTCCACTTGTCAATTATAAGCATGCACATGTAACCGAATAAAACAATAAACATATCAAATAAATAAGTCGACGTCATGAATTTATATATACATACATATATATATATATATATATATATATACATATATATATATATATATATATATATATATATATATATATGAGTATATCTATACAAATATTCTGGCAGATCGATTATTTCTTGCAATGTAGTGTTTTATAAAGTTTTTGTGTGTAATTTTGATTATATATATAAAAATGTAAATGAATGTCCGAAAAATGATAACATTTCCATTCAGGACGCAAATCGAGGTATTGGTATATTATTAAAATTAATCCAAGAAGAAATTATCAGTAATTCATTATCAAAGCATCTGTAAAACCGTTTATATTATCACAATGAAAAAGGAAAACCCATCATTTTGGTTCAAAAACTTTTATTAAAATTCCCATACTTGATTTTTGTAATTATTTTATTAGGTTGGTAGGAAAATAATTATTGTTTTTATTTAAATTTTAACCTTACTTTTTTCAATGAATGTGTCATTTCATTGCGTTCATATTAATATTATTTTAAAGTGAATTTTTGAAATGGACTTTGGTAACTTCTACTTTGGTTTTATTATTAATTTTGATTCAAATTGGTCTAGTGAATGAAAGATGGAAAAGAAGCAAATAAGAACTTTTTTATGAGTTCAAAAGGGGTGATAAAACTACAGAAACTGATCGTAAACTAAACGATACTTTTGGTGTGGGTACTGTTAAGGAACATGCGGTACAATGGTGGTTCCAAAAATTTCGTGGTGGGAGTTTTTTTTAACAAGTTTTTAGTTTATCTGACAGTGTCTGAGATCTCAGTAAACATATAGTTGTTCTGTCGTTCCTGGGGATTAGTTCCCCCATGCTGGGAACGAGAGACTTGAAGGTAAAGAAAGTGGCAAGTGTCTTTCAGTTCATAACGGCAAATTGAAGGCGTTAGTTTAATCAGAACCACCCACAACAATTCAGAAGCTTACACAAAAGTTAGACGTTAGTTATTCAACAGTTTTGGATCAGTTAAAACTGTGTTATGTACCCATCCTCACTACTCTACTTACTTGTTAATAAGGTACAGTATGTCCGTCTGATTAATTAATTTCAACTGACCTGTCATTATTTAAGTTATGTATCCGCCTTAACAAAAGTATTGTCACGTTTCTGTCGTGATCCCTGTGGTCACACACTTAGATAAAATATACTTTCGTCATACAGAGGACAGTATATAAGGTAGTTGAGATCTCATAAGTCAGTCAAGTAAGAGAACCCGTGTGATTATATTCATTGTAGCAATAATTAGTATTAAATAATAATAGTAAGCAAATATTTGTAGTTTTTATTTCAAACCTGCAGCATTTATGTTATAAACATATATAAAATATCCAAAATATAACAACTGCTAAGAAAATTGAAAAATCTTGACAAATAGGTACTCGACGAATTGAATGAATCCAAAAAATCACCGTTACCAACTTTGTTCTACGCTTCTTTTATGTAAGAGAAACGATCTATTTCTCGATCGTATTGTAACGTATGACAAAAAGTGAATTCTTCATGACAACAGAAAGCAGTCTGCACAATGGTTGGACAAAAATAAAGCCCCAACGCATTTCACGAAATCGAAAGAACACCAATAGAAAATTATGGTGACTGTTTGGTGGTTTGCGCTCGGTATAATCTATTAGAATTTTTTAAATCCTGATTAAATCATTACAGCTGAGATTTATTGTCAATAAATTGACAAAATTTACTAAAAACTACGGCGTTTGGTTCCCGCATTCGTCAATCGAAAAAGTCCAACCCTGCTGCACGACAATGCACTATCACACGTTGCACGATTGACTGTCCAAAAGTTGAATGAATTGAGCTATGAAACATTGCCTCATCCACCAACTCATCAGATATCTCGCCACCAGATTATCACTTGTTTAAGCATTTGGACAACTTATTACGGTGTAAGGTCTTCAACAACCAAGCTGCTACCAAAAGTGTATATCGAGATTTTATCAACTCCATAGCTCCGGAATTTTACACTACAGAAAAATAAACTTGTAATTAATTGGCAAAAATGTGTCGAGTCTAATAGTGCTTATTTCGATTAATAGAGTTAATTATTATCGTAGAAAATGTATACGAATTTGAACGTAATAAACTGTAATTGTTTTTCTACCAACACAATAACTTAGCTCTATTTATAGGGCGACTGACAAGTCCCTTTTCGAAAAAAATAGACTGCTTTGAATCGATGAATTTGTAATGCATTTTCGAATCTTTTCCACTGTTTTAGCATTTTTTTCGTGTGTTATGAGTCCAAATACCTTCCTCTAAAAGGTGAACAATTCAGTCTCCTGGCCTCGGTAGTATTTTTTTCAACTGGAATATGAAAATTATTCAATGTCAGTACACGATATATAGTGTTTTTAAATGTTAAAGTTGGCACTTTAAAATTCTAAAACAATAAAACATTTTAATTTAAAACATAATTATGATTGATTCAATTTAAAGACACATAATTAATTTTGACGCTTAATATTAGAGTAATGTGGAATTGATGTTGACAATTATTAGTCACTTTTCGATTTCTACATTGTCTCGATTTTCAATCTTTAGATGTAATCCATTCACTTCATGTTGTAATCCATTCACATTTATTTATTCACTTTTTTGTATTATTTTATTAATTTGACTACTGAATAAATTCTATTGACACTTTGTTTTATACTGTATTCTAGTCCCAACATTTTTTCTAAGACAAAGCTCTTATGTACATGCCATTCATAAATTAAACCTTTAGCTTATTAAAGTTTTTTTAAGAAGTTTCACAATTTTAAACGTTTTTAAAAAATAATGAAATTAATTTTTGTGATTTTAATAAATTGAAATAATTAACAAAAACCTTTTAATAATTAACAAGAAAATCAACAATTGCTTTGTGGACATTGATTTACTAAAATAAATTTTATCGTACTAAAATAAATTCCTGTACTTGGAAAAAATTTAATTGACATTCTCATAAAGCAATTATAATAAACATCAAAAATAATGACCACATAGGTAAGAATTTTTGTGATATACATGATTGAATGATTTTTTATTAAAAACACAATTTAATAGGGTTGTTGTTATTTAAAAAAAATGTGTTTTTAATAGATTTTTCACGTTTTTACCTATTTATCAATAGCTCATATAACAATGTTCATTTTTATTTTAACTAAAAATATATATTTTAATATATACATTTTAATATATAATTATTTAGTAAACAAAATTATTATGGTATATATTTATTTATTTTAATATATAATTATTATTTTTAATAGATACATTTTAAAATTTTAGTTTTCAATTAAAGTTGATTTCGATGTTGACAATTATTACTCACCTATTTATTTCTACATTGTCGCGATTTGCGGTATTTAGATTTATAATCCAATTTCAAGCAATTACTACATATTTTTATCTATTTGTTACTCTAAATTATATTAATATATTTTAACGGATCATTTCGCAATTAATTGTGACAATGTACCAAATATTTTATTAACAACATTGTATATAAACTGGAACTTATGTATCTTTCGTAAATCAAAATTAATAGTTTGTATCTGATAACTAAATATCAGAAAGGCGCAACATTTATAATGTTCATATAATGATATAGGCATAATTTTATTTAATATCATTTAAACAAAAATCATTTTTATAACAAGTCTCGATTTCAGCCGGATCATAATTATAATAATAAAAAAAAAACATAATAAGAGCTTTACGACTTTCCCATTCACTTAATTGGATTATCTGTGTCAATTTTGAAAGAAAACCAATTTATCAAAAATATATAAAATATCTGTCAAAAGTAGACAAATCACCAAAATCCATTTATTAATACCAATGCAATTTTAAATGATAAATATATCATCGGTATATTTTCCTCATTTAATACACCCACGTCTATGTATATGAATATGACTTCATTTTTTATTTAAGGCTGATTATAAAGTCTTAATATTTTAAAAATAATTAAATTTCAGGTATACTTTACAGATAATATAATTTTTTTTATTATCGATTAAAGGTCATTGCATAATTTAATGAAAATATTTACTATACTAGTACTCGCACGACACAATTTTATTGCTCTTCTATTGAACAACAGTACCGTAAACAATTAACTAATGACTAACTATTACTATTTCCTGTATTCAAAAAAGAACAAAACAAAAATTCAAATATTTAAAAATACACTTTTTAATTATCAACAGATTTATCATTGCTGTTTCATAATTGTTCAAAAGTCAAAATATTTGAATTCGTGAATTATTAGCCATGAACTTGATATAGAAGCTGTATTATTAAAAGACACACACACACACACACACATATATATATATATATATATATATATATATATATATATATTGAGTGCAACAAAAGTTCTCAGCGTTTTCCAAAAGATGTCATTAATTGTAGTTTCGCGCGCATGTCGATTACATGACATGACTCCATATGTATTATTTTGACAGGTGACATTTCATCGTTTTTTTCTATGCTATTTTGTGAATTTTAAGTACGTTATATTTAAAATTGAAAATGGAGGAATAAAAGATGCATTTTCGTCGTTTAATATGTTTTATTTCCACAGAGGAAAAGCGCTGCTGGAACATCAAAAAAGATACCCGCCATTTATGGAAATTGTGTGGTAGCCAAGTTTCTTTATTCGCCTCGTTGTCGAGGAGACGATCTGTAGACTTAATGTGCCACCAGTAATTAGTTCGTTATTTCTGAGCGCTAATTTTGAAATTTCTTGTTACTCATTTTACCCAAATAATTTGAAGTTTATTGCAGGAAATGTAGGGATAAGTGTCCTAATCGCTCTAATTAGGGGAATACGTAGAAATTTGTACAATCTACCTTACTGACCTCCTATTTTCCGGATTTTTATTAATTAAAATTTCAAGTAAATTTTACTTGCTAATATAGGTAAATTGGCTGAATCAGATTTCTAAAAGATGCCCTTTATCAGATGTTTTATAAAACATCTTTAGATGATAGAACAGAATTTTAGATTTTAGATCTCTCGCCCAAAAAAGGGAGGCCGAAACTATACAGAAAAATTCAATTATTTCCATTTTATGCGAATCTCCGACCACTTATAAAGGAAAAATATAAGGATATAATGGATCTGTTACTGTACGTTCCGTCAATTTGCCTGAATATTTTTGTACTCTCAAAACATCACAAAAAGAATATCGGTATTGAAGAAGAAGAAGAAATCTCTAGTATTATTCTAAATTAAGTAACGTGACTATAATTACAAAATGTAAGTGAGTACTATTGTTTATAACTTCCTTTTTTGAATAAAACTGAAATATTTTTGTTATAAATCATTTTTAAGATGTTTGAATAATTTTGAAAATAGTCTGTCATATGAAGTATTAAAAAACATATTTTTTCATGATACTCGTAGAAATTCATAATGACATAAAAGATTTACATTATAACAGTAAATACTTTGGAAAATATTTTGTTACATAACGGAATAATATTTTTTATTATACACAAACGTAAACATTTAAATATCTCAATACGAAAAATATATGACTTAGTCCACTCTCATAATTACCGACATATATATATATATATATATATATATATATATATATATATATATATATATATATTGTTAGCTTACATGGAAAAGCGATGCGCTAAAGATGACACTCATTTGATAATAGTTTATTCAGGAACATTTAAGTACAAATTACAATATTAATGGGAATTATATATTCATAGGAAACAGATGTTCATAACAGTCTACCGTCGCACACACACACATTTTTTTTGTTCTTACTTAGTATTGCCAATATTTAGAAAAACAGCAATAGTAATTGTGTCTGGTAACACGTAGTTAAGGCAGCAGGATGATCGACTTTAGGTATCGTCTAAAATATATATATTGGGCTTACTTGTGATTGAGAATAGTTTCAGTTCACATACAACTACTCAAAATGTTTAACGTATTGTTAGAAAATCGTTTGATGGACCTATAATTTACAACATATATTACAACAAGGCTGAGATTTGATTTTAATTAATTAAATATTTTCATCCAATTAAGTTTTCTAAGTTACTGTAATCGTAATCTGATACGATCTGTTCTAGTTCTTGACTCATATTTTATGTTATCTACTGGTATTCAGAATCAAAAACTAAAAGAGATAAACCCGGACATAAAATCTATCATATTCAATAATAATTTTTTAATAGAAAAAACAAATTATTCTGTTACTACATTACCAGAATAAATAAATTAAATTCAACGGCATTAAAATATTCACTTCTTTGTATTCCTTTATTAGTTTAACAACTGATTGAATTCTATTGACACTTTATTGATGCTGAATTCTTGTACCAATATTTTTATATACATTTTTATATACACGCAACCCATAAATATAACTTTTTGCTCATAAAACTTTTTTTAAGAAGTTTCACAATTTTAAATGTTTTTAAAAAAGAATGAAATTAATTTGTTTAATAAACACTTTTAATAATTAACAAAAAAATCAACAATTGATTTTTATATATTGATTGAATAAAATAAGTTCTATCGTTTTCAGTACCTGTTCTCGGAAGAAAATGCAATTGAAATTATCCATAAAGCAATTATAATGAACATTACAAATATTGACCATATTAGGTTAGAAAGTTTGTGATATACAGAATTACTGTTTATTAAAAATATATTTTAATATGTTTGTTGTTATTTTAAAACAATGTCTGTATATTAAAATTTCGCATTTTCATTTATTTAGCTCATATATCAATGTTATATATATATATATATATATATATATATATATATACATATAATTACGAATATGTAGTATTGGGTATCGTAACTTACAAATTTATTTCTAACATTACTAGAACAAAAATGTTATTTATTTTTTTAAATAGTTTTGAGATTAGACTAAAAAATAAATATGTATAATTAATTAAAAGAACCTCATTATAATGTTTCTTTAATATTTATTACAGAAAATACTAAATTTCGTAATAAAGACGACATTTACACAAACAAATAATTTAGGTATTTTGGAGCAGAATTATGAATAAAAATATATGCGTGTTTGAATATTTAAATTATTATGACATTTTTATCATAATTCAATGTTTTACTTTTACATAAAATTGAATACAAATTTACCTGGAATCTAAAATGATAAGCAGTGCGATTACTAGGCTTAACAAGATGCCGCATTAGGATAAAATCCCAGTCCTGCTATAACGTATGTTGTAAATGATAGCCGCATCAAAGGATTTTCTAACAATATGGTAAACGTTCTATCTGTATGTGGACTACTACTATTCTCGAACACACATACGATTATATACACACACACACACACACACACACACACACATATATATATATATATATATATATATATATATATATATATATATATATATATGTTTTAATAATAAAGCTTCTATATCAAGTTGATAGCTAATAATTACGAATTCAAATCTATTTTGATCTTTGAAGAATTAACATATGGTAATGCTAATCTGTAGTATCAACGTATATATATATATATATATATATATATATATATATATATATATATATATATATATATATAATATAATATCGATTGTCATCATTGCTAAATCACATTTATTTATAATAATATGTTTTAATACGTATTAAATGTAGTGTGTATATACAAGTTCTGAGATATAAATTCTTATTGTTAGTAAAAAGGAATTGTTTTTAGTGTGTAAACTTGAATTTTAAATAAATAGCAGATGATTTACATTTAATGAATAAAAACCGATGCTAATGTATGACTAAAAATTTTAGTATTAGCACAAGTTTAACGAAGATGTGAATTTATTACAGACTTTTTAATACACCCAACGATTTCAGCTATGAAATTATGAAAAATATGCATATACAACAATCCAGAAATTTCCTGGATCTAAAGTAATGTACTTATTAAACATGTTTCGCATAACGCTATTTTGCAGATTTTTGTCACGACATTGTGTCAGGTGCTCTAAACTCAGTCACTTTGATTTTTTTATGTATTGTTTGTTAATACAGCAGTAATACATTTGTGACTGAAGTGTTCAGTAACAATTTCATAGATAACTTTATATACCATGGGGGGATACGACCTCGAAAATTGACTTTAGGACCAAACTTCGTGTAGAGTGGTAGGGTACCCCAAAAATATTAATATAGTAATGTGCTAGCTCGCATTATCGAGCCATTTTTGAGAAAAAAGGCTCCAAAGTTTCTGCATCTTATAAGAAAAATTATTTCTTTAACACTTCGCTAGCTTGATGGCTATACGGTAACGCGGAGGCTGGAAGTGCCTAACGTGTCAGATTCGAACCTTGCTCGATTCATGCAGCTTTTTTTTCTTCACATGAACAATTATTTAATACTTTTAATGGATTTTATTAAAAAAAATATTTAAATAAAGATGAGTTAACATTTTATTGCAATTTTATTTCGGAAAATGCTCTTTTTTAAATTTTTACAATTTTATTTCAAAAAATGATTTTTTCAAGATTTTTTTTATTTTTTGCATTATTTTGCAAACATGTACACTTTAATATTCGAATATGTTTGCACAATAATGCTAAAAATTAAAAAAAATGCTAAAAATTAAAAATCATTTTCTGAAATAAAATTATAAAAATTTAAAAAAGAGCGTTTTTCTAAAGAAAATTGCAAGAAAATGTTATTTCATTTTTATTTAAATATTTTTTGAATAAAATGCATTAAAAACATTAAATAATTATTCAGGTGAAGAAAAAAAAAACACATAAAAAAACACAAGCGTGACTCGAACCTGATATGTCACATTGCAAGTCGGCTCACTACCACCTAGTTATCATGCTAGTTGACAACATATTCAAATTTTTCTCTCATAAGTCTGATACAAAAACTTTGGAGCCTTTTTTCTCTAAAATGGCTCGATACTGCGAGCTAGTACGTTACTATATTAATACCTTTCGGTTACCCAATGGTAATTTAAAAATGAGCGTTTTTTGAAAGCAAATTGCAAGAAAATGTTATTTCATATTTATTTAAATATTTTTTAATAAAATCCATTAAAAGTATTACATAATTATTCATCTGAAGAAAAAAAACTGCATGAACCGAACGAGACTCGAACCTGACACGTTAGACACTTGAAGCCAGCTCGCTACCGTCTAGCTATTAATTGATAAAGCTTAAAAATTTTTCTCTCATAAGCCTAATATGGAAACTTTGGAGCCTTTTTTCTCGAAAATGGCTCTATAGTGCGAACTGATACGTTTCTATATTAATACCTTTGAGGTACCCTACCATTCTACACGAAATTTGAACTCAAGGTCAATTTCCGAGGTCGTATTCTCCCCTTGCTTTTCTAAGCGACGTGCTGTATGCGATCATTTGATCGAAGAAGTCTACAGCACATTTTCCTGTATTGTAGTCAACAACAAGTTTTGGTTTCTCACAGGTATATTTTTTTTACATACATTTACTGTTTCCGCAGAATATTATTATAATAGGAAATCTTTACTAACTTTTTTCTGTTCGAAACTTATTGACTGATGCAGATACATTTGTCAAAACAAATGAAATGTAGTTTGTTACGGTTGCTATGATATTTATCGAGGTGTTTATAATACGCAAACATTCATTTTTTTATTCTTGCGCAATATTTAGTATCAAAAAACCAGTTTATTAAGAGTAACCAAGTGCACTGTAGGGCCATGGTGGTCACCTGTTACCACCAGTGAGATAAACGCACTACTGATAAGAATATGATTTTATTTAATCATATCACCTAATAACAGCATTATATGCTTAGAATAATTAATAAAAAGTTTATTGTGGCCCGCAAGACAAAACATAAAATTGCATGATATTCAACATGTTAAATGAAGATGATCCTAATCATCGAATTAATTTTAAAAATAATTTTGAATGAATGTAATTGAAAACGCAGAATAAAGTTACTAATACTTGCAGTATGGTTTAATTGTAATCCAAGAATGTGGTCAAACAATTATTTTTATTAGTTGTTCAAATTAATTCGGTACCATTTATTTGAATCAATCATAACTGGGCTTTAAATTAAATGATTTTCTTGTCGTCTTAGCGTTTTAAATGACAATCTTAACATTTAAAAGCGCTATATATTTTGACTCAGCAATTGGCATACCTCACAAAACAGTATTGAATACGATAGCGTCAGAAAAGCAGCCCATTCAGCATTGCAGACTTTTTGCATTCCAGTTTAAAAAAAATGCTACCGAAATAGCAATAATGATTTGTTTATCTTCGGGGGAAGGTTTTATGATACATAACATGCAAAATATGCTAAAATATTGGAAGAGGTTTGAGAATGTATTACGGGTTCATCGACTCTAAGCTTCCATATTTTCTTGCAAAGGGGTACGTTATTTATCTGACAGATAAAACAAGTTATACAAAATAATAGTGGATATTTTGAGAATTGAAATATATTTTATTTTTTCGTAAATAAATATTAATTTTCTATAAAAAAATGCACTTAATTAATTTGTATATCTAATAAATAAAACGGATGTCGATTTATTATATCGCAAGATACCTCAGATACCAATCGTTTCTGCAATGTATTAGTTATATGTGAATGAAAACTTTTATTTTTAACAAGATGGAGATGTCTAGATTTTTTCGTGTTGTGAAGATTTATTTTGAAAAAACTTTTCCGAACAAACAGTGTTAGTAAATAAATTCTATTAAGTACTTTACTACTCTGAGTTAACCTACTTCCATTGCACTATACTTTTATTTGTGAAATTTTCAAAAGAATAAGTATTTGCTACAAGAATTTTAATTATTAAAAATTTAATGTAAGCTTTTGATTGAAAATTTACAACAATCTTAAGAAAAAAACTGATGGACGTTTGATGGTCAATCGTTCAGACTTATTAATAGCTACAAAACAAGATGAACAGAACAAAGTTTTGACAAAATTTACTATATATCTAAACATTTTTTCCACGAGACCAAAAATTTATAAATATTAAATGAACATCAAATTCATCTTCAATAAATTTTTGAATAAGTTTTTTGAATTATATAAGTATAATACATATATATATATATATATATATATATATATACATATATATATATATATATATATATATATATATATTTATATATGGGAGATAGAGAGAAGGCTGTATCTAAAACGAATCTACAAAAATATATACCGCGATTCTGTATACAAAAATAATAATAAATATGACATTTAACATGGTTTCTAAAATACATTGTTCTTCAATTATGACCGTTTTAATAATTTGATTATTAACTGATTATTATTTGATTATAACACTACTCATGTATGCATATTTTGTAAATAACTTATGAAATTTGTTTGACAGTCCAGCTATTTTACATTGAAGTAAAAGTAAACATTTGTGCTATTTTATAAATTATTCATAAATCTTAATAACTCAAAATTTCATAAGTTATTCACAAAAAATGCACGCAATATAATGTTAGAATATTTAATTATTTGTAGCCCATGACGTGAGAACAGTTTTTCAAAAACATATTATTATGTTATTTCATAATATTTTTTGTGTCGTGCTCATAGATTCGCTCTATATACTTTTATGCATTCTTTTAAGAACACACACACACACACATATATATATATATATATATATATATATATATATATATATATATATATTAGATTGGAACAAAAGTTCGTAGAATTTTCCAATAGATGTTATTAATTACAGTTTCGCGCAGAGCTCGATTATATAACATGATATATTTGTTATTTTAACAGCTGACATTTCAACGTTTCTTTCTCTGATATTTTTGTGCAATTTTGTGAATTTTAAGCCTGTTAAATTTGAAATTGGAAATGGATGAATATAAGGTGAATTTTCGTCTTTGATGTTGTTCTATTTCCGGAAAGGAAAAAGCGCTGCAAAGATAGCAAAAAAAATATCCGCCGTTTATGCAGAAGGTGCCGTAGGTAGCAGTACTGTTTGAAAGTAGTTCGCTCAGTTCAGAGATGGAAAATTCGACATAGAGGATCAAAAGTTAGACCTGCAGTTGTTGATAATGACAAAATTGCATCACTTATTGAAAATAATCAACGTTACATGACACATGACATCGCAGAGATACTGCAGGTGTCTTATACGAGTGTTATGAGGCATATAGAGACACTTGGATATGTGAATCGCTACGATTTTTGAGTGCCTCATAATTTAATTGAAATAAACTTAATGGAACGCATTTTTATTAGTGATTCACTCCTTTAAAGAAACCAAAACTGTCCTTTTCTGAAACGATTAATCACGGGCGATAAAAAATGGATCGTCTACAATAATGTGATCGAAAATGGATCGAAAGGGGAAAATGAAATGATCCTCCATTAGCCACTCCAAAAGCGGATCTTCATCCTAAAATAATGTTATGTATCTGGTGGGATTAGAAGAATGTTGTGTAATATGAGCTTCTCCCAAGTAATCGGACAATAAATTCGGAGAAGCATTATGCTCAATTGCACCAATTAAAAACGGCAGTAGATCAAAAGCGTCCGGAATTAGTTGTTGTCCACCAAGACAACAATATCGTTTTCTACCAAGACGACAGTAGACATAACGTCTCTTTGGAGACCAGGAAATAAATTGATGCAATTTAATTTGGATGTCCTATCGCCCACCATATTCACCTGATATTGCACCTTCAGATTACAATTTTTCCGGTCCCTACAGAATTCCCTTAATGGAAAAAACTTATTTCCCTGGAAGCCTACAGTAACAACCTGGATCAATTCATCACCCAGAAAAATGTTACGTTCTGGGAGAACAGGATTATGAAACTACATGAAAGATGGCGAAATTTAATGAATCAAAATGGCACACATGTATTAAAATAAATATATGTACAAAGAAGTAAACACTGCCTTTGAATTTTACCTTAACAACGCTACAAATTTTCGTTCCAACCCAATATATATATATATATATATATATATATATATATATATATATATATTGTAGTATCCCTCGAGCGTTGGTTGCCAGGATGGTTCTCTTTGGTGCCCGTTGGTCGATCTTGATTGATTGATTTTCAGCCGCTGTCATCAGGGCACATTTATACTTTGTCCAAAAGTGTTTTTTATTACATTTAATAATTTAATTTGTTATCAGAACAAACAAAGTCGACTAATTTTATGCCTATGATTAGTTTGTTGTTTGAATAAATGCAGTCGGTAACTGTTCAAGCATCCTTTTTATATCAAGCTGTTTGTTAGTAATTGCTCTCTAAATTGTTCTAGAACAATCTATTTGTTCTATGATATTTGCTTGCGTGACAGCTATAACTAGCTATGACTCAATTCGTTTGTATGACCTATACCACAATATATATATATATATATATATATATATATATATATATTATGTGTGTGTGTAGGTGTGTGTGTAGGCGTATGTATGTAATTATAATTTGGAATGAGAAACTCTTCCGATATCAAAAATAGAAAAGATTTATGTATGAAAAATTATTCACATACAAATAATCTTTTTCACATTTTATAAATCATTAATATATCATCCTGACAATTTTATTCCAAATATATCACTCAATTTCTTACTTGCTATGATCAATTTCGCATCTTAATTCACGTTCAAGTAGATTTTTGCTAAACATAATTTTATGAACAAGTTTACATGAGGCTAATTGATACCAAATTAATTATGATAGATCAAGGCTCGCGTGATTTCAAATACAACAAATTGAGGCCTTCTTAATGAACGATAACAAACAATAAACATTTATGTTATTAATACTGAATAAAAAATAAAGAATAAAAAATAGTTGACACAACGACTAAATTCACTTTCATAAATAAATTCTTTTTTTACTCCTTAACCCACACATATTTTTTTCGATCAACGACATTCAATAATTTATTATTAATTATTTTTAATTATCTCTTACATACATGTTAATGAAAATGCCATCCTTCTGAGAACAAGGTAGATAAAAATCAGATTTTCTCCGAGAATGATGGAGTTATCATCGAAATGCGCATAAGCGGTCCATTAGCAGTTATTATTTTTAAGTATCAATTACATTCAAAAACAAAATTTTTAATGCCAGATATCAATAGAAGAGAATCTATAATATCCATACAAAATCAATTTTGATATTATTATAATGAAAATTCATCATTTAACGGCCAATCACCAACAGCTAAATGATGAAAAGTCGTCTTTTACATCTTGGAGTAAATGAATGACTCGTTTTTCTAAACCCAAATAAATTAAACGAAATTTTTACCAAATCTATATTTCTATGTAAGTTATTTTTAGCTTTAGTGGTATTATATAATGGTACAAACATAAAACAAATGCGTTTAAAAATGTATTACTCGGTAGTGGAGACCGGAGCTGGTTGGCGTTAAGAGCAAGTTGGAAGAAAGCCCTTTTCTCGGATATGTTACGAGTGTAGCGCCATATGCCCTACCTTAGGTTAAATAATGTGAAATGCATTTGTCATCGTTTTTTTGGGACAGTTGGAAGAGTTTCACGAAAATTATTGCTGTTTTTCATTTTTTAATAGCGATGAGTAACTTTTGTACATCTAAAACTTTTCGTTACATCAAAAGTTTGTTTTAAAACATATACATTTTTCAATAATGCATGTAAAGAGTCTAAATTTCCTAATTAATATTCCCTATAGGTTTTATGCTTAACCTAAAATTTCTTTTTTGTTTGACTTTTTTTCACGAATGGGGTCGGGGAAAGTTGGCAATTTGGTTCCTGGAGCAGGTTGGCGGGATAAACTATTCCTACTTTTTCTCTCTTATCCAGTCATGAATTTATTATTGCATTACAAAATATACCTAAGTTTAGGTATTTAGTAGTTATGGCATTTTCTTGATTTTATGCGAACAGAAATTCTATTCTTTCATTCTTCGTCTTCCCCAGATTGAAATTTCGTGATCACTTCATACGTGACGCTCCAGCTAGTAGTGGTGGAGATACTAAGCCGTCTGGCTAGATGAACGAGAACAGCTTCATTAAGTTTGATTATCACTTTATAAAGCACACGAAACCTTCTAATCAGAGACTAGTACTGCTTCTCCTGGACAACCACGATTTCCGCCTGTCAGTGGAGGCCTTGAATTTGTCCAAAGATAATAGTGTCACCGTATTATCATTTTCTCTTCATTACAACCACAAGATCCAGCACTTGGACCGAACCGTATATGATCCATTCAAGAAATAAGTCAATTTCTTTTTCTCCACATGGATAAACTCATAGAATTATTATAAAATATTATTACAAAATAACAAATAACGCTACATTAAAAAGGAACGAGCAAATTATTTCCATATTATTAATTAATTCATACCATAGATTAAAGCATATTGTATCAGACTTACTTTTTGATTATATTAGGTAGTTGGTAGAGAAATAATTGCGGTTAATGTCCTTTAAATTGATATACATATTTATAAGCTAGCTGTTAAGTGGTCCAGAACTGTTGGATGACTGACGCCTAACTTTTGTGCAAGCTATCGAATTGTTGTGCGTGGTTCTAATTCGACTAACGACTTCAGTTGGTTGTTATAAACTGAAGAAGGATGCCCACGATTTCTTCATCTTTAAGCATCACGTCCACAGCACGAAATTCCTAGAACCGCCATTGTACCTTACATTCATTAACAGTACCAACACCAAACGCATCATTTAGTTTACTAGCAGTTTCTGCTACTTTACCACTCGTTTTGAACACATACAGTTTGTTTTTCTTATTTACTTATTTTCAATATTTAATTCAATAACCCAATTTGAAACACAATTAATAATAAAGAAAAATATGTGTGGCAGCTTACAGAATCCGCCGTTCGAAGTAAAAATTCTTCCGTGTGGTATTATGACTTAAATTTACTAGTGGCGGTACAGTTTTGTGGTGTGAAAGCTTTTTGAATATCAGATAGATTTGAATTGCTATGAATCATATTGTAGAAAGAATCGTGAAATTCGAGCCATTTATCGAAAAAAACATTGAATGTAATTAATACCATTTATATTATTATTTTTTATTTTATTTTTCATCATGGAAGCAGTTACTATGCAACAGTTATAATATACATACACTAATTATAATGTTATATATATATATATATATATATATATATATATGATGTATGTATGTATGTATATATGTATATATCGAAAAAACTGAAACAAATAATTATTTGATTATTGAAAATATAATTATATTTTTTCTCTATATTAATAACACATTACTTTACCTTTTAATTTTCTTATTCAATACATTATACTAGCATGTGCTCGTTGTACTGCTTGTATCGTTTTAAATCCTTCCATTCACGCATGCACCGTTTCCTCATCCTCGTTATGCATCACTTCCGTTGCACATTCGTCATGAACGAAACTGCAACTCGGGTTTCATGAAACACAACGATTTGAAAAGAATTTTCACTTCAAAATCAAAGTAGATATTACCAAAATACAGTCCAAAAAATACACTTTAATATGATATCAACAGAATGAAATGACATTTTCAGTGAAAAAAATTACGATTAGTGTTCAAAAAACAAAAACCGCAATTATTTTCTTACCAACCTAATATAACGTTTGAAAATGTATGAACAGAAGAAAATAACGAAATTAAATATAAAATTATAGCTTCAGTAACCGAAAGTTATTTGAATATATAATTTGAAAATAATATTGCACACACTATAAATTTAAACAAGAGGATTATAATTTTATTCATTTTTATTTATAAACATGCATTTATACCCACAATAATGTAACATTATAACTTTGAAGTGAAATATTTTATCTGTAAATAAGTATTCTTTCTGATACATATGACATTTTTAACGATCGTCGCTACCCTCGAATAGAGATTTCGACACTTTTATTTCGAATATTTTAAGGACATTCGAAACATATACTTTATAACATGATATCACGCAACATCGACGAGCCGTACAATATACGAACTAAACTTACGAAAGTGGGTTGGGTGGTAGAAAAAGAACGAAACTTTTAAAGATTTATGTATATCGAAGCTAATAGTATGAATTTTTAACAATTGTTCAAATAAAAGTTTCGTGATGAATTCTGTCCATGAACGAGGACTTGTATGAATATTAAATATTATATGATTAGTATGGAGTTGTAGAATATTTTTATAATTTTTTATCGGATGCAATAAATTAATTTAACACACCTATTATATTGACCTTCTTTTTATAATATATACACCGTGTTTATCATAAATCCCATATTTACTTCAAATAATTATAGAGGTTTATGTAAAGACCAATTATTTATTACGTAAAAATGTAAGAATTCTAACAATACAATAGATAAATTTCATTTTTAAAATAACATATCTGTTTTTTTAACATAACATTCCTTACGCGATATTTAGAATGTATTTGATGGTTAACAGGGATATTTTTCAACATTAATCTTAATTCACTGGTAACAACTGAATTCTATGTTTTCACTTTATTGTAACTATAATAAATTAATCTTAAATACACTTCATATTAACCTACTATTTGTACAGTCATTTTTAATAACGTAACTGGTATTCTAGTTTCAGCTCTGATCCAAAACTAAATTTTAATTTTTATTTTAGTTCATTGTGCCATAGCGCAAAACATAAAAATATAAACAAAAACCATAAAAAAATAAACAATTTATACAAGTGAAAGATCACTGACAAGAGAAATGCATTTTAGAGGAGTACATGTCATTCTACAAAGAAATATTCAGTTGTCTAACCAAACAAATGGAAGAAACTCTGCTAGAATCCGATGGAGAATACGACTATGCAACTTAATATTAGATTATAAGCGAGATACATATTTGTGTGCTTTAATATAATGTTCATAAATAAAGAATCAAAATAAAAAAAATATTTTAACGGAAAACGTCTTACACCGCGGATTTAATATGCGTGGAGACTACGTGAAAGTCGATGTTACGATTTTGTGTATATTTAACAAATCTTAATAATTTTAAAACTATAACGCATATCCAAATAAGTAATACATGGTTTAATAGAGTAAAAAAGTAAGAATGTTACGCAATGTTCACCTTAAGCGTGTGACGTCACAGGCCGCCACAACATTGTCGCCAAATTGTAGTGGAATATTATCGGTTCGCTGCGAGGAAAAATTAATGTAGCTCAACAGTGCGTGCGTGTAGTATGTTGTGTCTGGTATCGTTTGACAGAACTAGACAAGTGTTACAAAATAAAATACTAACAGTGACAATTTTGAATGCAATTGAAAAGATATACACTGATAAAATGTTGAAACTGGACTAATTTTATCTAAAACAATAAAAATGTCCAAATATTCAAAACAAGAAGAAAATTAGTATCGTAAAACAAAGTGAAAGAAGACTAAATGAGGAATCTAAGAAGGTCCTTATGACAGCAGCAGAAGGAATGCGGAGCATGAGGCAGAGTCGACAATTTAATGTGAACAATTAACGCGTACGTTGCAACGCCAGGGAATAGATGTCGACAGTGAGGTAGAAATGATGGAATGCGACGAAACAGAAGCAGATGTAACGTTTGGTAATAGATATCTAGCGCTTAAAACCCATTGGCGTCTGGCGATGGAGCACTTTGAAAAGACATTTTATGGCAATAAGTTGGGTTCCGTTTGTAAAATTTGTGACCGCATATGGTTAAAAAATAATTTAAAACGGCCAAATGCCGCTATGTAGCGATTCTTACAACAGGAATTTACAGATGAAGACGTTAAGTAATTTATATTGTGCTCAAACTGCTTTAAAATTAGTAAAGAAAAGAAAGGTGTCAATGTTGAGTAAAATTAACGGTTAAGCGTATCCGCTGAAGCCAACTATACACGATAACAACGGACGTTGAAAAATTCTGTGGATTCCATCCAATACACTACTGAGTACGACAACGATGGTGATGACGACAAAATGGAGTCTTTCATAGTGTATACATATAACATTCAAAGTTTGATAGCACACAGCTTGGACTTGAGTAGCCACCCAGTCACTTCACGCTCCGACTACTTGGAATTCACGGAGACTTGGATGGATAAAGATAAAATCGTGATATATCCGGTTTTAAATATATTAAGACCAAAGAGTGCAACCGACACGGCAATAACGGCGATGACCCACAGCAAAGTACGAGTCGCGGCACTGGCTAGAAGCGTAACACGGCAGTCTTCAAGAATCAGAAAACGTGCAGGGCTCATGTCGCTAGATCCATTGCACGACGGGCGATGCCTAAGTATTCTAGATTCAATTGTTTACATGATGTTCATGTTGACGAAGGTGCACTAGTAGAAATTGAAATGCCTAAATAAATTAAGTTAGTTCTAGTGTCAGTCTACATTCATCCAACACACTCCACTCAACTATATCGAGATGTTTCTTTCTCAACTATTGATTTACTATACAGAGCATGTCAGAACAATAGCTACCGACTAGCAAAGCGACCCCAAAAATACAGCTTCTGCTCACCGGGGACTTTAACATTGATGCGTTGAACGATGGTTTAAAACAGTTTCTGAACAAGTTTAGATTGGTCTTGGCCACGGATCCAACTGACTTCACAACTTTAAAAAAATATCACTATAGACTTAACGTTCTCCAGAGATATAAGTGTAGCATGTAAGTCATACATATTGGACTACTCGTAACATTGTCCTGTTTTTAACAAAATTTTACAAATTAGTCAGCATTGTGAGGAATAAATAAAAAGACATGCAAGTTTGTTGTGCACATTTCTTTCTTATAAACCTTACAAACACTACGTCTCGACAACACCGCTTAGGTTTTCCGCCAAAAACCTCAGCGGTAGTGACTCCGGCACTACCTACCAATTTTTTTTAAACAATTTATTATGCATTTAATACTATACCTTGAGAAAACAACTTAAGTCAAAATCGTTACGTTATTTTTTTATACATTATGATTTCATAGGACAGTAACTATTAAGCAGCTAACAAATTAAAGTCTTAAAAAGACATATTAATAAAGAAAATCTTTAAAAAATCTTATTATTTTTGTGTTATTCAGTTTTTATTGAATCCTGTAATTTTTAAATTATGTGACTTATGTTGTTTTTGAAATGACCGATTCAATTAATATCTGCCTTCTATTAAAATAAAATTTGAAGATATGTAAACTATATCATATTTTAATATTATTATACCATTATGACTTATTAAAAAAGTATTTCATAAGAAATTCTTTGAGAACTCTAGACAGTTTCCAAAGAACAAATTTCTAATATATAAATCAGATAACTAAACATTCTTTATTAAGGTGTCAAATATTGCATAAGAATGGGGAAAAAATGAAAACTGACACAGAGTGTTATTAAAAACATATATTTATAGCACAATTCGAAACGGTACTTTTATTCTATAAAATCGTAAATGTTATACCAATTTCATTTCGGATGGCGTTGTATAATATAAGTGACACCCTCGCATGTAAAACCTTTAAGAACAGCAGGACATTCTCGAATCGTACGTAAATCTTCGCACAGGTGGCATTTTATTCCATGAAACTATACCAATTTGAATGCGTTCATAAATTCGATACTTTTCTTTGTATACTAACAGAAGCAGCAGACATAAGAAACATATCGCGTTTCCTCTAGGATGTAAATAGATGTACGTTAGAATGGGAAGAATGCTTTGAGATAATGCCGTCAGCGTTGTCTCTTCAACACGGTAGAAAGAGAGATCCTTTTGTTCCATTGTTCACTACTGTGCAGACACGTCAATGTTTGATCAACACTTTGTCAAAGAACAAGCACATGTACACATATACTTTTACATACAGACAAACATAATGACATGTAGAGACATATACATAAATAGATATGTACATACAAATATATATATATATATATATATATATATATATATATTTATATATGTATATATATATATATATATATATATATTTATATATGTATATATATATATATATATATATATATATATATGTGCGTGTATATATTATGTATACATACTCTTCATCAAATTAAAACCAATACTAACAAAGAGTTCCTTTGTGAAGTATTTTGAGGTAAACAAGCTAACTATAAATACACAGTCACACAAATATAATTATGCATTTCAATCTGAACTGAAGTTACATTAAAATGAATACGTAAACATTATCAATAGAATGAGAGCATGGTTCTACTTGGAGATTTCTTATTTCATTCTTAAATCTATATAGATTTAAGAATGGAACGAACCAAAAAGAACCATAAAGTCAATTCATTGAATATTCATTTGTTTGCTTGTTTAGAAACTATCAGTATAAAAATGAAAAATTAAAGCCTTTATTTTACAAAAATATTTTCAAAATACTTTTAATTTTATTCCACTTCTTATAATACAAACATTGATCATTTTATGTACTGGACTAATTCATTTAATATTGAAATTAAATTATGACTTTCTGCTTGTAAATACCTTCCTTTTTACTATCTTTCTCTCTCTACATATATATAGTATATATATATATATATATATATATATATATATATATACATATATATGTTAATTTTCAGGAAGAAAATAATCACTATAATAGTGTTTTATTTAACTGTGATCAACACGTATGAGTATATCGAATACATAATATTGGATCTAAGGTTTAAATTCGATGATTTATTTGACTACTGCGACGATAATTATGATAATTTCAACTTTTTGACTATAAGAAACTAAAGATGTCATAAAGGAATGTACATGGTTATGCGGCGCTGTCTACAACGGTGGTTGACATGATGATGTGAACTCATTCAGACTAACACACAAAAACGGATCTCAGGGTAAGAAAATACTTAAAATACTTAAGTGCTTATTTGATGAATATGTATATATTATGTATATGTATGTATGTATATATATCCATATATACATATATATATATATATATATATATATATATATATATATATATATATATATATATATATGAGGGTCGTTTAAGTATGGTAAAACAGCAAGTTAAACAGCGTTTTTTTTTTTGGAAAAAATCGATTTTATTTCACAACATAGTGTCCATTGAGATGTATACACTTGTTTCAGTGAGTTTCTAATTTTTTTATCCCGTTGGAAATGTAGCTTTTCTCAAAGTTAGGCAAAATACGCAGTGACCGGGGCGATTACGTCCTCATTAGACAAGAATTCTTCCCACCGAGTCAAATTGTTAAGTCTGGAAAAAGGAAGAATTTGCTTGGGGCCAGTTCCAGAGAACAAGTTAGGTAAGAAATTAATCCGTAGCCTAATTTGTGCAGTATTACAATTGCATTGGTCGATTTGTAGAACAGTGCATTGTCCTGGTGAAAGAGTATTATTGTGTACACCAATCTTGATTGCTTTTGTTGCAGCTCTTCTTTCAAACAATACAATAATATTGTATAATAGGCTCCTGTTATCGTTTTTCCATTCGTTAAGTAGTCAATCAGGATGATTCCTTGGGAATCCCAAGAAGCAGTGATCACCACCTTTCCAGTCAACAAACCGGTCTTCGCTTTCTTCGGCGCACATTCACCAGTCGTTGTCTACTGCTTTAACTGCTGCTTAGACTCAGGTGTGTAATGGTGGATTCATCTTTCATCCACGGTGACAACTCGATGCAAAAAACCTGTGGGTTGCGATCAACCATAGCCAAACACTGGGTGGAAATATCCTTTCGTATACATTTTTAATTGATAATCAACAATCGCGGCACCCACCACGCACACAGCATTTTCATGTGCATTTTTTCATGCACGATGTTGTGCACTTATTCAGATGAGATGTCTATAGTCTCAGCAATCTCGAGTATTTTCACTCGGCGGTCTTCCATATCGATAGCATGGATTTTTCCAACGACATCCGTCGTGGTGACCTCAACTGGGCGTCCAGAGCGCGCTTCATCTTTAGTGCATGTACAGTCAAACACATTTACCCAGAAATAAACAGTCTTCAACACTGGTGCAGAATCCCCATCTTCATCCGCTTTGATCTGGGCGGCCGTCCACTTGTATGGAACATCACTGCACGGAACTCATTTTTTTTCCATTTTGCGGTAACTGCTTGTGAGGCCGTCTGTAGAATGTGAACAACGCGTCACTTCTGGCTGAAATATCACCTATGCTAATTTAAAAATTGACACTTGATAGACGTGAAGTTACCAAATGAATTGTGGCGCCATCTCATAGAAATTTACCAAAGTTATCAAACGACCCTTGTATATATATATATATATATATATATATATATATATATATATATATATATATATATATATATATATACATATATACATATACATATATATATATATATATATATATATATATATATATATATATATATATATATATATATGAACATATCAAATAAACGCTTAAGTATCTCTGATGAAAATAATAAAGAAAATTATTTCATTCCAACACATATGAAGTGTTTCTTTTTCTACCATATAGAAAATGAATTACCTGCGATGTTACGCTTCGGATATTATGAGTACAGTAAGATTGAATAGACAAATACATTTTGTCCGAAATTAAAAATGTTTATAAATATTACGAATAGTGTAAAAGATTTTTATCTGTTGTTACATTTATTTGTATTCAAAGTCTACGTGTGCTTCATTAATAGAGACTGATAACAATTGAACATTATATGAATTTAAATCCAAAATACCATTAGATATATAGTTAATTGGAAAATATTTACAAACACATCATTGACTAATTAGTAGATATATATATATATATATATATATATATATATATATATAATCGACATTAATAATTAGCAAATGCAAGAGTTTCATCCTACTATTCTTCACAAAAGCATGGGTAGTTGCAAACAAAATGGTAATTTTCAATCATTTAAATAATATCTACTATTGTCTATTGCTATTTACTAATAAGCGGGTTTTCACGTTGATACGGTTTTACAATTACGTGAAATAGTTAATAATATGATAGGAATGCATTTAGAAAATACCAAGAATGAATAATAAAGTCTTATTTCAACTACCGTATATCAAGGCGACCTAGGTAAAAGACGAGGTCGCAATTTTAAGATAAAATATGTACATTCATCATATGTCGGTCATGTAAGACGATTCTAAATTGAACATCTCCTTCACACACACACAGACATATATATATATATATATATATATATATATATATACGTCCAAAATCAAAATTAGGAAATTACATTTTTCGATTTAAAATTTTAAAAATGAAATTCTAGGAATCACTTTGTTTTGACATACAAAATACATTTGAAAGATGTGACAAACTTTCGTTAAGTTCGCTTAAGTTCTTGTTACAGCTTCAGGATTTCAGATTTTTTGCTCATCTTTCGAGTATGTTCCGCTACTTTCGGACCAATTATTAAGAAGTTATTTTTTTCCACTTTTAGTATGTAGCTAAACCATCTTATACATTTAAGATCCATGGATGACTCTAACGTCTCTTATTCAATACACTCGCTATAATTAACAATTTTAATTATTGTCACAAGTGCAGCATGACTTTTCTTTACAGTTTTTGAAATTTCTCCGCAACTTTTCCCTACGTCATGTAGTTTCACTATTAAATTTCTTGGATCAATAGTAATTATAGATATTCGTGCCATTTTTTTATTTTACTTTCTTATCCAGATTAAAATTTAAGACTAAAATAGAATATTATGGATATTTTAACTACGTAATGAAATGATATATTAATGAAATAGTGAAATTGAAAATACAAATAATGGAGTTATAAAATGTTTTCCTTGTTTATAAGTAGACTTTTTGACACTGAATTTTTAGTTTTTTTATTTTTAGCTGAAAAATTATTTACAATTTTTTTCTTTTATATACATATGAATTTAAAACAATAATTTAATGAATATCTAAATAAAAAAAACTTTCCTAGATTATTCACTATTGCACTTTTCAGTGGTATATACAAACTTTTGTCACACACTATGTATATATATATATATATATATATATATATATATATATATATATATATATATATGTATGTATCTTATTTTTACAAATTCGCCTATTTTATAATCACTAATATACATCTACACAGTCTCAGTAACAAAAAGAGTACATTGAAAAACAATTTTCTTCATGCTGAGACAAAATATGAAGATACATCAGTGACAATAAATAAAAATTATCGAAAATTTAAAAAGGAAAACGTACGTGTTGTACGTGTGTATTCTCATAGTCAGAAAGGATTTATTGATTTTTTTCTGATACAAAGCTTATTGACAGAGAATTTTAGTTATCTATCTATCTATATACATATATATATATATATATATATATATATATATATATATATAGATAGATGGATAGATAGATTCAGATTTCAAGTGGGCTTTTGAAATTTCGTATAAATTCTAAAACCCATGATATGCCGAGAATTTATTTTTTGTATTTTACATATAAAGATATTTTATCGACATACCGCCACGCATATCTGGACGTAACGAAAGTGCAACTCCGTATTAATACAACAACTCTGTCATTAAAGTATTTATCATTATAATTGTTCAATACAGTTCTGTAATCCTAATGTATTAAATGGAGTGTACGGGCTCTTATTATTTCCATTGTATAGAGTTATACACAAAAATGAAAATCGCGGTTATTGTATATAATTTAACCTATATATATATATATATAAACATATAACTGGATTATTATAATATATAATTTAAATTTCTTAGGAGTTGAACATTTACTAAATGCATACATTCTAACAAATAATACCTTATACAGCAACATAATCATATAATCGATATTATTTGCGTGTGTCAGGCATGTCTATATAACTTTTTGAGATTACCGAAAAGAGGAAAGCATTATTATTAATATAAAAACTGTATGTAAAATATTATTATACATGCAGTGTTTAACGGAAAGTAAACATCGATTTTTTAACTAAATATATTTATGAAATCAGTATACATATTTTCAAACGATTTTTTTTATAAAAATATTATTTAAATCATTCTTACATTTTACCGATTTATGAAAAAAAATACTTTGTTAAATAAGAGAAATAAAAAGGCACCAAAATACTACCGCACGTCTCTCTCTCTCTCTATACATACATATATATTTATATATATATATATATATATATATATACATACATATATATATATATATATATATATATATATATATATATATATATATCTAGGCTGAAAGACACAATTATATATATATATATATATATATATATATATATATATATATATATATATTGTCCTGGCAGTCTTCACCCTTTTGAATCAGCTAAGTATCTGCTCTCAACTATTAGTTACAACATAAGTGCCATTCTTAAGTGGATTTTGAAGACTCTTTAAAATCTTCCAGTCTTAAAAATTCATTCTAATGATGGAGTTCGTTTTGAAATTATTAATGAAGATCAAACACCTAGCTAATCAAGAATGACAATAACCTATGACAGAATGTAAACTGGATCATAAGTATAAAGTAACGTAATTATAATCACAAATGTATATATATATATATATATATATATATATATATATATATATATATATATATATATATCTGGAAGCCTAAATGAAATCACATATGTATATTAATATATATACATATATAATATATATACATATATACATATATATATATATATATATATATATACATATATATATATATATATATATATATATATATATATATATAGATGTATGTATGTGTATATACATATAGTGATTCAATTTACGCTTCCACATGAAAGTATTAAAAAGAATCCTAAAATGTGAAAAGAGCATTATTTTTTTTAATTTTTGTGATTTTTTTTCATATATTCATCTGAAAGCTTAAATTGAATTACATATATATATATATATATATATGCATATTTAAAATTGAGTGATTACAAAGGATTTTTTAACGATTTGCCAATGAATTTCCTATCTTTTATATCATAGTTGTGCAAAAATATATCATAATTACAAAAAAGTAGCATAATTGTGATATCAATTAATACATTTTTATCTCTTAAAGAACTGTGATAATTAAGGCCCTATATCTTTAGGAAAAAGTATTTTTTTATATACCTAACCTCTATATATACACCCAATAACAAGAAGGTAATGAATTAAAAATATTTATATTTGTTGTTAAACTTTTAATCTTACTACTTGATGATATTCCTAGTAATTAAAATTAATATTCTTGTTGTTATAAACGATAGAGTTGATAAGAACAGAATTGAATTAATATTTTTCATTTAGAAAATAAAAATAGTTGGTAGATTATTTGATATTTAATAGTGCATCGAAAACTAAGATCATTAGAACTCGAAACAAAAATTAATTAGAAAATATGGAAATTAAAAAATCTTTTCTTTGAAATTTTTGACAATAAATTGAAAGAGAAGGCAACTTTCGTCCCTGTATAAATAGAATTACTAATTTATGTTACTGGTGCAAGAATCAAAATGTAATAAGTCAACAGTTGGAAGACAATTTATTAATTTTAACGAACGTGCAGTTGATTAAGAGGAAGAGAAACGGATCTCCAGAAATACTGAATTTAAAGAATTTTATGTTATAAACATAATTGCAGTGGCTTTATACTCAAAATCATAATGTAATTTCGAAACCAATAAACGTATGGGTGATACAAAAATTGTTTAATAACATTGAATTCACATCTTACGAGGTCAGACAATTAAGTAATGCGACAAAATTCAAAAATCGAGTATATTTAAAAATTAAGGTACATCGCTGCGATCCCCTTCAAAGTAGTCCCCTCCCGCATCTATACACTTATTCCAGCGAGTTTTCCAGTTTTCGTAACAATTCTGGAACACTTCTTGTGGGACCTCTCCGAGTACCCTCGTCACAGATTCTTGGATATCTTCAACGGAGTCAAAATGTCGACCTTTGACGAATTTTTTCATATGGGGGAATAGGAAAAAGTCGCAGGGTGACATTTCCGGTGAATAGAGCGGTTGTGGTAACGTTGCGATGCCTTTAAACGCCAAAAACTGAGAGACACTGAACGCACTGTGACAGGGAGTATTGTCGTGATGCAGAACCCAAGTCTTCGCGATCTCTGGACGCACTCTGAGCACCCTTTTTCTGTAATTTTTCGAGAACATTGCGGTAGAATACTTGATTTACGGTTTGTCCAGGTGGTACGAACTCTTTGTGAACCACCCCTTTGCTGTCGAAGAAGCAAATCAACATGGTTTTCACTTTGGACTTCTTCATTCTCGCCTTCTTTGGCCTTGGTGCTCCAGGGGACAGCCACTGTTGGCTTTGTCGTTTAGTTTCGGGGTCATATTGAAAGAACCAACTTTCATCACCAGTAATGACTCGATCGAGAAGAGTAGGATCACTTTCAACCTGCTCGAGACAATCTTGATCGATGTTCATTCGGTGGGCTTCGTGACATTTTCGTGACATGCACTACTCGCGCGTTGTTACAAAACACTAAACAGCTGGGGAAGAAATGATCGTACAAGGGTGGTCAAGGTCTCAATCGAGAGAGTAGGGATCTTCTATTACGGTGGCGGAGTTACAGGTTCGCAGTGTTACCACAGGCCGAGAAAAAAAATCGGTGCATTACTTAATTGTCTGACCTCGTACATCGTGTATGGGACTATGAAGTATATAAATACCGTTCATTTTTTTTCTCTTTTCAAATTTATACAAAAAAAAACTTGGGTCACCATTTTATGAAAGTTGTTCATTTTACATAAATTCAGTAGTAAATTAACTATTATCGACGTTCAATCATAAAAACAATAACTTTTTTAATCACCGGTCATTTTGACCAGGCACAGTAGGAATAGGTATACAAAAAGTGTCGGTAGGTTTAGTGTTAATATGAACACCATAAAATTACACTTTCATTGTAAAAAATTAAGATTAGAATTCAGAAAACAAAACCGGAAATTATTTTTCTACCAACCTAATATTTTCGGAGAGTACACGCGGTACTCAATTTTTGAGTTTCTGAATTTTTTCTTTCATAAAATCGTTTCGAAATTACTTCTCGATCAGCTCGTAGCTACATATCTGGATCAACGGAATTTCTATAGCCTGTGACGAATTTTCATTCAATAGTACTTAAATATTATCGACCTTCAATCTTCGTGATGTTTCGAGTGTGGTCAGCCAATGACATGAAAATCACCACCTTTAAATTGTCAAAACCAATGTTTGAATTATTATGTGACACAATACTTTAACCAGGAAGAGAACTAATTGATTTTCACATGCTTTAACGACGCTTTCCCTCTTTTGGAACTTGAACTAAATACAATGTCGAATATACAGATTTTATTGTGTACACTACTATTTTATGAGGTTATATCAAGTAATCAAGAAAGTTCTGTCGATTTTAAATTGAAAAAAAAACACGTGTGTTTTTACATAAAATAACTTTATTCATCAAAATATCCACCTTCGCATTAAACAACCATTCCCCAGCGAGAAGATAATTTATAAATTCGATTTTTATAAAACTGATTATTTTTATTTTTAAAAAATGTAGACCCCTCCATTTTTAATTCTTCTTCATTATTAAACCGTTTACCGCACATACGATTGTCCAAAGATAAAAATAGGCGATAATCTGATGGAGGTATGTCCAGGGAATACGGAGCATGGGAGAGGAAAACAATTCTTGGAATTATTGTACGTTGTAACAGCGACAGAACATTCTTGGTTACCTAATATTTATCATTAAATATTTATCATGACATGTGACATTTCTCAAACTTCAATGTCAATGCTTCAAAAACGTAAAAATGAAAGAATTTTAATTTTAAAAAATTATACCATAGCGCTGGAAAGGTACTGATCTTTTACACATATTTTTAGTAATATACTTTTATAGTAACAAATATTTTTTTAAATGTTTTTCGACAAAAGTAATATTCAACTCTTTAGAACATATATATTAATTTTTCAAAACTAGGTTTGAATTCCGTACTACTGTTTACTGAAATAAAACTATTTATACATGCTGCATATATAAATTAAATTGGTCGATAGTGTCGGAGTCACTACTGATGAGGTTTTTAGCGGAAAACTTCTTACCTAAGCGGTGTTTTTGAGGTGTGGTGTTTGTAGGGTTAATAAGAAAAAAATGGCCACAACAAACTTTTGTGTCTTTTTATTTATTTTTCACGATGCTGACTATATTATAAAATTTTGTTAAAGACAGGGCAATGGTACGAGTAGTACAATATGTAACACTTGCATGCTACACTTATATCTCTAGAGAACGTTAAGTCTATAGTGGTATTCTTCAAAGTTGTGAAGTCAGTTGGATCCGTGGCGAAGACTGATCTAAGCCTGTCGTTCAGAAACTGTTTCAGACGATCGTTCGACGCATCAATGTTAAAGTCTCCGGTGAGCAGAAGCGGTATGTTGGGGTCGCAGGGCCAGTCGCTAACTATTGTTCTGACATGCTCTGCGTAGTAAAGCATTATTTGAAAAAAATTGTTAAATTTACTTAACGTTGGCACCTTTCTTTGCTTTACTAATGTAAAGTAGTTTGAGCACAACAAGAATAATTGAATGTCTTTATGTGTAAATTCCTGTCGTAAGAATTGCAACATAGCAGCATTTGGCAGTTTTAAATTATTTTGGTACCATATCCGGTCACAAACTCCACAAACAGAACCCAACTTGTTACCATAAAATGTATTTTCAAAGTGCTTCGTCGCCAGACGCCAATGGGTTTCCAACGCTAAATCTCGATTCTCAAACGTTACATCTGCTTCTATTTCGTCGCACTCTATCGGTTTCATCTCACTGTCGACATCTATTGCCTGTGAACCTGCATCAGGCGTTGCAGCGTTTGCGTCACTGTTGTTTGCCTCAACTCGTCAACTCTGCCTCATCCTGTACATTCGTTCTTCTACTGTCATAGTAGCCTTGTTAGATTCCTCATTTAGTCTTCTTTTACTTTGTAACCGTTTACGATACTTTTTTATAGTCTTGTTTTGAAGATATTTGGACATTTTTAAAATTTTAGAGAAAATTAGTCCAGTTACAACACTTTATCAGTGTATATCTTTTCAATTGCTTTCACTATTGTCACTGTTATTATTTTATTTTATAGAACTTGTCCAGCTCTGTCAAACGATATATCACATAACATCCTACGCGTATGCATTCTTGAGCTACATTAATTTTTCCGCGCGGCGAACCGATAATATTACATTACAATTTAGCGACAATATTGTGGCGGCCTGTAACGTCACGCGCTTAAGGTTAACATTGCGTTACATTCCTACATCTTTGCTCGATTAAACCATGTATTTCTTATTTGGATATACGTTTCAGTTTTAAAGTTATTAAGATTTGTTTAGTATACACAATATCGTAACATCGACTTTCGTATAGTTTCCATCCATATTAAACCCGCGGTGTAATACTTTTTCCGTCAAAAATCGTTCGACGAGTTAGAATTGCTAATAATTAGTACTGTATATAAAAGGTATTCCTGATGCATATTTACTGATGTGAAATGTATTTATCTTCACTTTTCTTATAGCTTGATTTTACCATTTATTGAAGATTTTATTTATTTCAAAAATAAATTTCGACATATCCTTAACACTTAATTTATAGTCTGGATATTTGCCGAACTATGAACAAAAAATGAGGTTTGATTAATATTTGAAGGACTTTTAAATTAATAAATACTTGGATGAATTTAAAACGACGCTAAATATTGTATATTCAAAACTTAACCAAAAGTGTGAAATGTATTAAAATCATTTAAAATGTTTCACTAAATTTTTATTAAAATGTCATAAGCATACTCACTAACATAAAAAGCTTTCAAAATAAAACAATAACAAAAACAAACTATAAATACATTTTCGAATCATATTCTCTCTAATTTAGTAAAAAATCCTTAATTATCTGAATATTTTAAATTAATTATTTTCAATATTAAATTTATGAAGACAGTCTCCATACTGCTTCTCTTTCTGTCTCTATCTTCATGTATTTTTATATACATATATATATATATATATATATATATATATATATATATATATGTATGTATATGTATATATATATATATGTATATACATGTTCATATATGAATATATCGAAAGATAAATCCATAAAATTCCTTTTAAGTACATATTTACGAATATATTTCATCATTGTGAATAGAAGATACCTGAACACGAGAATAACGAAAATAAAGAATAACGAAAAAGCATCGCGTCTTCCACTATGGTTAGCAACGTCGTTGAAAAAAAAATGTTAAACTCGCACAAAAATCTCTTCACGTAATCCAACACGTTCTAAAACTGAAAATGTACGAGCTACAAAATGAAGCTGTCAAGTATTATAGCTGTATGAACGTTCGTCAGTCAAGTCATTTTGCATACACGCTCTGACGCAAGATATATGAAGCCTGTGACGATATGACAGAACGGAAACCTCCGAGTACTACCGGAAACCGCCACTAGGACGACATCTATTTTGTCTGCGTTGTGTGAAACGTTTCATATTAATATTTATAATGTGGAATTTATACAAACGCATGTGGATATAAATATCCAAGTACAGCTTATTTATTTATATATATACATATACATATATATATATATATATATATATATATACATATATAAACAGCAGAACCTCGATTATCCGTGCTAATGACGGGGTTGACACAACCAGAAAATTGAAAAACATGGATACTCAAATAAACTAATAAAATAAAACGACAATTAAAAGGGATTTTTACATACATATTTCAAGTTTATTTTTCTTTGTACCAAATAAAAATATGTTCATACATAGAAACATTCCAGTTACATGTGTGTATTTACATTATGTATTTCTTTGTCATTTTGTAAAAAAATCAATCAGAAATGACACGCTCATTCTTATATAATTTTTGTTTAATTGACAGCCGAGTTTTTCTAACGCTTATAGTATTTCATTATAATTAGTGTCTTCTTGTTGCTCAAGATACTCAAATAATGTTTTTAAACAAGAAAGGGCATCTACACAAGATACTTTTTTTAACGTTGAAATTTCGATAACAAATTCCTCATTGATATGATCGTTAGTGGTGATATTTCCCAAAGTTTCTGATAATATAGCCGAGTTATCTTTAATCTCGTATTCTATATTTTCCTCGCCTATTTTCAGCCATTCTTCAAGATCACCTCCACCCATCTCTTCAAAACTGATAAAGTTTTGCACAGTTTCTATTAACGACTGTAGAGTTCCTTGATCTGAGACTTTATTTCCAATATCGTCGTTTCAGGTGCAACAATATCTGAGAATAACTTCATCCAAAATCTTCGTAGACTCAAAGATGTTATTTCCGACCAAATTTCTGCTACAGAACAAATTACATCCTTGATTATCTATTTTTTATGAAATGTTTTTAAATCTGTGTCTTCTTCGAAGACTGTACGCAATATTTTTTTTCTATATCTCTATTTGAAATTCTCTAACACTCCCTGATTCATAGGCTGGATGAGGGGTGTAACGTTAGGTGGCAAATAAGTCACGAAAACTTGAACATCTTCAGTCTTAAGGATATCTGGACTGAGACGTGAAGTGGCGTTGTTCAATAGTAACATTACACTTTTCGATAAACCCTTTGTTCACGTGCTACTGGAATGAATTTTCCGAAGAACCACTGATTAAATATATCTTGATTCATCCAACCCTTTTTCTGGTTGTAATAATCAACAGGAAAATACTGAATATCTGTTCGTTTGAAATATCTTGGCTTTTTTGCTTTGCCAATACAAAGCAGTTTCAATTTATGAGATCCTGAAACATTTGAACATGCCATAACAATTATTTTTTTCTTACTTGATTCCCCGACAACAGTCGCGTACCGTTAAACAGAATGCGCCCACGAATAACTGAATACCTATAATAATATTTTAAGACGCGAACAGCAACGCACGGTTAACCGAGTCACCCATTGATCGGGTTAGGAATAATCGAACTTCTACTGTGTGCATATATATATATATATATATATATATATATATATATACATACTCCTGTATATATATATATATATATATATATATGTACATATATATATATATATATATATATATATATATATATATATATGTATATATATATATATATATATATATATATATGCTGGTAATTATGAACGTGGGCTATCATATATTTTTCGTATTAAGATAATTAGTCCTTTGCGTTTATGTGCGATAAAAAATAGTTTTCCATTATGTAACAAAATATTTTCCAAAATACTTACTCTGATAATGTAAATCTTTTATGTTATTATGCACTTTTACGAGTACCATGAAAAAATATTTTTTTTGATGCTTTATATGACAGACTATTTTTAAAATTATTCAAACATCTTAAAAATGACTTATAACAAACATATTTCAGTTTTATTCAAAATAGGATGTTATAAACAACAGTATTCATTTACATTTTGTAATTATAATCATGTTAACTTAATTTAGAATAACAGTAGATTTCTTTTTCTTCTTCAATGACGATATTTTCTTTCTGTGTTGTTTTGAAAGTACGAAAATATTCAAGGGACATTGGTGGAATTTACAGTAAATACTGTCATAAAGTAGAAAAGAATAATTTTTTCGTATATTTTCGGCCTTCTTTTTTGGCTGAGAGATCTAAAATCTGAAATTCTGCACTAACATTTAAAGGTTTTTTACAAACCATCTAATAAGGAGCATATTTTAGGAATCTGATCCATAGTATTTTCAACCAATAAACAGATTCTATCTTTATATTTTTCGTTCTCTTTGTAATTGATTTCTCTAGAAAATTTGTTTACCGATAGCAATATATTGTTCGTTTCAGAGATTTAAACAAAAAATTTGGCATAACTTAAGGGTTATTTACCTTAGAAATAAATATAATTTTATACAAAAAACAGATAGGTACATGTACTTTTCCAAAAAAACAAAATATATCGAAAAGTAAGTACTTAGTCCACTATTAAAACAAACAGAATAAATTCAGAATTATGTTTACCGATCAATTTCGCAGTCATTAAACGGTACATTTTTTAATTTTTTTCTAAGTTCTTTTAGATTATTAGAATATAAGTAATTGTGATATAAAATTAATTATATATCACAATTACCTACATATTCATTTTTATTTTTTTCATGGTTCATTTAGATTATTAAAACATAAGTAACTGTCTTATAAAATAAATCATAAAATCATTTTTTTCCATTTTTTGCTTTAGTTCACTATCATAATTATCGACATATATATATATATATATATATATATATATATATATTTATATAATCAAAAGAGTAATATAATTTTAATTATACAAATAAAAAAAAGTTTTCTTAGTTCTTGATACATGTATGTATATAATCTTTCAATTGGTGTATACCAATTGAAAGAAGAAAAGTATTTCACTTTAAAAATGGTGCTTTTTGTATAGAGAAGTTTTTTTCTTTACAGCCCATACATTTTAATTGTAATCAAACACTTTTTTATCATTTTCTTGCTTATAATCATTCATTGTTAAACAAAATCGTTACAATTTTTTCCAATTTAATTAATGAACTGTGTCTCTCCAATGCAATTTTTCATGACTCATTCTATCTATTCGTACAGTACTTTCTAGACAATCTCATATATTTTTTAATATATATATATATATACATATACATATATATATATATATATATATATATATATAGTTATTACATATAAAATTTGAGGCATTTTAGTGAAACATAAACAGCTACGACATTCTTAAAAAAATTTTATAACTTAAAATCAACACAGACATAGTCGATATATATTCAAGACAGTGTACATATATGGTACTTTTATAAATATCTTAATTTTTGTAAATGATAAATAACCTAAACGTGTTTTTATCTGCTGTTGCGTTATTTAATATTTTCTCTTGCTAAGAGTAATTCAGATTTTTGAAGTATTATTTATCAATCATTTACAATTCTAGTGAACACAGCGGCTAGGATAGAATCGCATTGTAATACTCTTTCAGTTTATGAACTCTTTGTAAGATATGTGACAGAGTGACATTATGGGATAATAAGAGAAAAGAGCTATGTTAACCTCATTTATTGCTCACTGAACTCCACTATTTTTAGGAAACATTTTGGCTGAAAGATATTATTTACAAATTATATGATTTAGTTGAATGTCTTGGTATTTTAAAGATAGTAAATTGTTAACACTTAAATCAGGTATATAAACAGTACCAGATTTACACTTTGAGCCGCGCTTGGGCCATCAATTTAATGCCGCCCCTCCCCCCAAATAATATTTTATCTACAAAAATTTTAGATTTTATTTTTCATTTCACACTTAAGCTACCTGTAAATCTAAATTATGATTGAAAATAAAATTTCCAGCTTTTCAAAATTTGTCACTCCTTAAAATTTGTCGCCCTGGCTAGTTAATTTTGTTGCCTCTCTCTAAATCCTATGCTATATATAAAGTATTTTTTTCGTAATGTACCTTGACAATAATTAAAAATATTTTTGGTACTTATGTAATAAATTCCTATTTTGTATTGTTTCTTTTTGATTGTCGTACATGTGAAATCAAATTAATTGCAGATTTAATGTACGTTTATTGTACGTTTATTATGTGCTTATTAAAATAAGCACAAGCAATAATCATAAATGATCGAGAATAATTTATTGAACATTTTTAGTCAATAAAATATTTTTGGTTTGTGGAATGAAAAAATAATTAATTTGTGAAATGAATTAAACCACACTGTCAAAACTATAATAATTCACTCCTAGATGCAATACGTTGCGAATAAAATAACGTGTAATTATTAAAAAAAATCAATTTCTATTCTTTAGATTTTTATTCAATTTAACATTTTTGTTTTAAATACTAATGTCTGGATATAGTTTTGCTTTACTGATGATTTTTTTTGTTCACTGACTGTGTTTTCCATAGACACTATATTAGTATTATAATTTATATCCGTAGAATTTTGTTGAAATTTAAACTCGTAGAAAAAAAATACAGTACATTTGTTTTCTATCACTTTTGGATAAGTTGTAGTTCAATTGTACTTTAATGCCTTTCAACTTTATCGATTTCAACTTCTTGTGTCAGTAGTAACATAAAGGATTCCAATAAAATTAAGTTGTTATTTTATTCAGAATTTTCCTTAATCGCCACCAATTTTTGATTTGCACAAACAGTCGCATATATATATATATATATATATATATATATATATATATATATACTGTTTACTTTAGTATTATTTTTTTTCATTCATTTCTTTTTTTTCAATTTTTTAACCCTGTATAATTATTAATCTTCTGCTCGAGTAGTTTGAACTGAATCTTCTTTATGAAAATCAATATTTTTATTTAATTTATCAAATTATTGAATTATTACTTTTTTAAAGCCTTCAGATTCCGAAAGCGGAAGTATCTTTGTTTCATTAAATTAAAAAAAAGATACTTATTTAAATAGTCTAGTATAGTACTTGTTCGAATAGTTTTGTTTATAACACTGAACTAATATACAATATGAGTATATATGGTACAATATTGAATTTTATATGTATGAGGGTCGTTTGATTAGTATGGTAAAAAGCAAGTTAAGCACCATTTTTTTGAAAAAAATCGATTTTATTACTTGACATAGGCTCCATTGAGAGCTATATATTTGGTCCAAAATGTTTCCAATTTGATCATTCCGTCGGAAATGTCGCTTTTCCAAAGTCTGCAAAATACGCATTGATAGCGACGATCGTCCTCATTCGACGAGAAAATTTTGTGCAAAAGAGTTTTGCACAAAATTTTATCGCGCACCGTTGCTCTAAATTTCTCTGTTCCATTTTCGTGACATGCACTACTCGCGCGTTGTTACAAAACACTAAACAGCTGGCGAAGAAATGATCGTACGAGGGTGGTCAAGGTCTCAATCGAGAGAGTAGGGATCTGCTATTACGGTGGCGGAGTTACAGGTTCGCAGTGTTACCACAGGCCGAGAAAAAAAATCGGTCGCATTACTTGTCTGACCTCGTATATATAGAAAGATAAACATAGTTGAGTACCGTAGAAACCTAGACGTCATAGAAAAATTTTTGTGGATAAATAATAAATATATATATATATATATATATATTTAATATAATACATATACATATGTATATATATGTATATATATATATATAAAGGTAGTTATTTTATTTAATATTGATATCAATTACTCCCGAGAAAAAATGGTAACTAATTATAACTGATATAAAATACTTTTGGAATCCTGCATGCCATGTATTACGCGTTTACTGAACACGCAAAAAATGAATTGGATAATAAAGAACTTTGAAACCTTGCATGAAATACAAAACTATTATTTTTAAAATAATAGCATGCATACTGTTTTTATATGCACTCTTATATTACTTTATGTCCTTCTATATTCATTTTTCACATCTATCTCACCCATTATAACTTTAAACCATACAGTTATTTATTTTGACTGCGGTTTGATTTACAGTTATTTAATGGATTCTGATAACGATTTGAAAATTATAAACTTTAGTTTTAATGCCGTTTTGAAAAATTCCTTAGAATAGTAAATTAAATTTATAAAACTTCTTCATTTATAAAAAACTTTTTTATTCAAACATATTCAATATGTAATGAATTTCGTTTCTTATACAATATTATATATATATATATATATATATATATATATATATATATATATATGTATTCTTGCATATTGTTAGTGTTATTAACTATCGTCGTTAACAGCGACTGAAGTTTGAATAAGCGGTACATGCGAAGAAATCATTTTAGTTGTGCAAGAGAATATGAGAATTAATTTGCGAAGCTAAAGCAATATCGTTGAGGAATACCTATGTATGCACACGAAAAGGTATATATATATATATATTGCGTATGTATAAAGTAAATATTAATTAATAAATAATGTATAAATACATACATGTTGGCAATAAACAAGATAATTCTGGCAATCAGCGACCTTGTGAAGCCACGTTGGAAATATTAAAGCTGTTATGTCGACAAAGTTTACATAATTACCATGTCAGTACGTTAACCTCACACTTTTCGAGACAAGTTTACAAATAAGCGACATAAAACTAACGAGCTGCTTAAATCTTTCGTGTAATAACTTTATCCTGCAGAGAAAAGTTGTGACTTGGGCGATGTTGCGGTAATTAAATACACAACACGGCCAACAGCGGTACCCATGTCCCGACACTTTAGCGCAACGCGGCGCTAACTTTGTTATTTACGTTTGAGAACTTGTCCAACTTTAAAATTATAACTTAGTCAAGAGTTGACAAAGTTGACTTTTACATAGACACGGATCGCGCTTATTACACACACACATACATACATATGAATATATATATATATATATATATATATATATATATATATATATATATATATATATACTTATGCATGAATTTCCATAAATTATTCTTTATTCAATTTTGTGACATGTTTAATTTAAGCTTATTAATTAGTTTCTTTCATTAAAATAAATCCTTTTCTGAATCAAAAATGATACAGACATATAAAAATATTTAAAAATCAGTTCTCATTATACCATATTAATCCTTAACTGATATAATGAGGTCAATACCGACCCCAGCTTTAGGTTTTTTAGCCATAGCAACTCAGATATTAACAGCACTGGCCAGCGTACTTCAATAGCTTCCTAATTGTTGATCATTTAGTTGTTGGTAAAGGTCTGTGCGTGTACTTTGTAATTAGAACTAGATATCTATCTAGAGCAGTGATTCTCAACAACTGTACCGCTGCACTTTAGTGTGCCGTGACATTCTTGAAGAGTGCCGCCACTGCAAAAACCCATACATAAGCTACGTCAGACAAATATTTCAATCGGTTCTACCTTCCTAGCGGGGACTGCCTGAACCAATGCGCATGACTATTACAGTTCTGGCTACTGGCTAACAAAGCTATATATTAGCTATATACAAATTTCGCATGAAATGTAATTTGTAATTTATCATTAAATAAACATATTGTTTACTTTGTAATGCAATTTCATTTTATATTTCATTGAAAATTATTATCGTATGCTACTTTTACAAAATATATTATAGGTACATCAATCAATTAACCAAGTAAAATTCATTTAAATTTTTCTTATTGTTAGTGTGCCGCCAAATTTTTAAATTATTAAAAGTGTACCGTGACAAGGAAAAGGTTGAGAATCACTGATCTAGAGTTTGATATCTATTAGATGTTGGAATTAATACGTAGCGTCTTACAAGAGATGGCGTAGGTAGTACATTCTTCCATTATTCCCTTTAACCAAATATTCCCCGTAAAACAGCTTTCCTTAGGCGTCAGTTTCAGTATATGTCATTTGGTTGAAGCATAAATAACAACATTTTGTACTTTATCGAATATGTCGAATTTCGTGCCGGATAAATTGTTTTTGCGGAGAGTTTCACTTCATTACTTTAACATGAAAAGAAGTGCTGCCGAAAGTCATCGTATTTAATGGAAGTTTACAGTGACCGTGCTGCTATAGCTGAGCAAACGTGTCGGAAGTGGTTTGCACGTTTGAAAATTGGTGATTTCAACTTGGAAGACAAGGAACAACCTGAACAGCAGAAAAAGTTCGACGATGAAGAATTGGAGGCATCGCTTAGTGAAGACTCATGTCGAACACTTTAAGAATTGTCTGAATCGTTGGAAGTTGACTTGTTAACGGTAGAAGAACGCCTTAAAGCCACGGGAATGATCCAAAAGCAAGGAAATCGGGTCCCATACGAATTGAAATCGAGGAACGTTGAAAGGCGTTTTTCTACCTATGAACTGCTGCTTCGACGGGAGAAAAGGAAGAGATTTTTGCATCGAATTGTCACGGGCGATGAAAAGTGGATCAATTACGACAAGCCCAAGCGCAGAAAGTCATGGGTTAAGCCCGGTCAACCATCAACACCAGCGGCGAAGCCAAATATCCACGGATCCAAGCTCATGCTCTATATTTGGTGTGGTCATAAGGGTGTGATCTACTATGAGCTGCTCGAATCGAATTAAACTATCACTGGGGATCGCTATCGACTACAATCGATACGCTCGAGCCGTGCCTTGAAGGAAGAACGGCCGGAATACTTTAAAAGACACGACAAAGTGATTTTGCAGCACGATAATACTCGTCCGTACGTCGCAAAACCGGTCAAAACATACTTGGAAACGTTCAAACGTGAAATCCTACCCCACGCGCCGCATTCTCCAGATATTGCTCCTTCTGATTACCACTTCTTTCGATCAATGAGTCATGGCCTGTCTGGACAGAAGATCACTTCTTATGAAGATTGCAAAAAATGTGTCGATTCGTGGATTACATCTAAAAACGAGGAGTTCTTCCGACGTGGTTTTTGTCTCTTGCCCGAAAGGTGGGAAAAAGTAGTGGCTAACGATGGACAATACTTTGAATGATATGTTTTTTCAATTTCATTTAAAATAAACGATCTTCTTTCATGAAGAAAACGCTACGAATTAATTCCAACACCCAATATATCTATTTTTTTAAAGATAAGTAATAATTGTTCTTAATATGATGATATATGTTCTTCTATCGGTATGAATCCAAGAAATATTTCTTTTATATCACTATTTGATAATACATATCTTACAATTAACGTTAGCTGACCAATATGTGAAATATCAGATGTAGAGTCGAGTATAAGACTATAATAATTTTCAAATAGAATTTTTTCTATTATAAATAATGTTCCATGTTTGCTCTTACTATGCCTATGAATTCATCGCAAATGTTACGTGACAAATAATTAATGTTTCCTCGTTCACGATCACCGTACTTTTGTAAGCGTAATTTTAACAAATTATCGTATTGGAAATTTCATTTCTTCATATAATGATTATATTATTTTTTTCGTTAGGCCCGGGGCTCTTGGCGACCTTCAGGCTCGACACACGCTTGACCCTCCACTGGCAATACCTAATAGAATTTATGTGCGCGGAATGTATCTTTAATAATACTTTATGCAACGCTTGCTATATTTTCGAATTTCCGTTTCCTACCATAATTAACTACAAAATTTCTTCTGTATTCAGACTGAAACGTCTAATACCTTATACAAATATATTTTTAATCATAAACACCAATCACATATTGTAAATATTTTACAGTAAATTTAGCGTTACCGTATTTTCCAAAACACTGTGTAAAAATTTTAATATCGTCGACACTATTACGTAAAACTTTAATGAAATAAAATTTCAGTCAGTCACACGCATAGGTAGAGTTGCTGAAAGAGTTACACTTACATTTTCGTCTTGTTGACGTAGAAGTACGTCTATAGTTTCTTTGAGCGGGGTGTCATCTTCGCGGAAGAAGCGATAATAAATGTTGTGACGCAGATTCGCGCTCAGTACGCCGCAACAATTCAACCGATTCACAAAGAATCAAAAGTGTTTAAGAGCTAAAGGATTTAGAAACCTAAAATTCTTAATTTGTTAAAATCCGTTAATTAAATTAAGTTATGAGCTTGCAAATTTGAACATAGATTTACATATTGTGTCAGCATATATATATATATATGTATATATATATATATATATGTATATTTATATTTATATATATATATATATATATATGTATATATATATATATATATATATGTATATATATGTATATATATATATATATATATATATATATATATATATATGTATGTATTTATATAACAGTTAAGATTGACTTCATAAATATGTCAAATTTGCGTTTGCAATGTATTGTAATTTTTAAAAATTTGAAAAAATAACAAATTTAGAAAAATTTAATAATTATTCGGGTCACCTTTAGCACGTATAACGTCCTTCAAGCGATTCTGAATGATTTCAATAAGTTTATGAATAACATATAATGATATTTTCTCCCATTCATCTCTAAAGCAAGAAACGAAAGCAGATCGATTAAATCGATAAGTTTTTGGCATCGTACAATCAAAGTAGTCTCAAAGGTGCTCGATTTGATTTAAATCCGGGCTTTGTAGAGCCCAATCGAATACTTGAATTGATTTATTTTAAAAAAATTATTTCGTTTTTTTAGCCGTATGCTATGGATAATTATCTTGTTGAAAGACAAATTCAGCTTCAATGCCCATTTTATGTACACTTTCATTTGATTTTTTTCAATTATTTTAATGTACTGATCAACATTCATTCTACCTTCGATTACTTGAAAATTACCAACTACACGCGATAAGAAATAGCCCTAGGCCATAATGCTACCGTCTCCACGGTTTACAGTACATACTAAATTTTGATTTTCTAGTGCTTTTCCAGCTTTACGGCAAATTTATTGCCTTCAATTATTCCCAGTTATCTCAAACCTCGATTTATCATTCCAAACAATTGATTTCCACAATTTTATTGACTTATAACAATACAAGTTTATAAAATGAAGTCGTTTACGTTTGTGTATCTTGCTAATGTATGGCTTGCGATGACCGATACGTCCAAAAATGACAGCTTCATTTATCCTCGATCTTATTTGAGTAACTGCAAGAGTAAGACTGAGATCCTCTTTTAGTTGCTGGGTGCTAATTAACTAAACAAGCAAATAACGTTTTTTTTACTTCACTATCAGTTTGTCCGTGCGTTCCCTAATCTTTCGTTTTTGATCTTTATTTGAAGTTAAAATTAAACCCTTTCGATATTTAACCTTCTTAATAGTATACTGAATCGTTCTGAAAGGTCTTCTAAATGTATCATCAATTTTTTTGATACTGTTTCTATTCTGATACATATTATAAATGTGTGCGCGTTCATCAACCGTAAATTCTCGACTTTTCGTCATTTTGCTTTAAAAAAAGTTGTAAAGGAAAATTAAATCGGTAATAAATGATTTAATAAATAAACTAATTATCATAGCTTCAATTAAAGTCTCAGATACTAATATAGTCTCAAGTGCAAATACTTTCCCAATTGCAACTTTATGCTTTTCTAGTAATATAAATTGAACAAAAAATCGAAATCACTAGAATGTTGGAAATTCAATGTCACCGTAATGTGTAAATAAACATCTGCATAGATGATTCAGCTAATCACGCATAATGTCAATGATATTAAGTTCAATATTAAAATTTTATAACGCGAAAATAATTTCCGGCGTGTGTATATATATATATTATTTGTGTTAGTTATATGTATTATATTTATGTATTGTTTCGTTCATTATCTATATTCTGGTGGAGAAATTTAATTTACAAAAAATTCAGAACACTTTATATATATATATATATATACATATATATATATATATATATATATATATATATATATATATATATCATCATCATCATCAGCCCCTGTCAATCCACTCCTGGATAAAGGCCTCTTCCATGATTTTCCATTTTGTTCGATTTAGAGCCTTTCTTGTCCATAGTTTTCCAAGAAAGTTTTTAATATCCTTATCCCATCTGTTCATTGGTCTCTTTCTGGGTCTTTTCATATTCCTTGGTTCCCAGTCAATAATTTCTCTTGTCCAGCGGTTGTCTTCTCTTCGTGCGATATGTCCCGCCCATTTCCATTTCAGACTCTTTACTCTTGTTATTATATCTGTGACTCCTGTTTGTTTTCGTATCCATTCTATTCTCTTTCTATCTCTTCTTGTTATTCCCAACATGCATCTTTCCATACTTCATTGTGTTGTTTGGAGTCTTTGAACTATTTTGGCGTTAAGCACCCATGTTCCGCTGCCGTAGGTAAGGACCGGCAGTATACACTGATCGAATATTTTTTTCTTTAAACAGAGTGGAATTGTTGATTTAAATATCGAGGTATTTCGTCCAAAAGAGCTCCATCCCATTTTTATTCTCCTATTTACTTCTTCAGTGAACATATATATATATATATATATATATATATATATATATATATATATATATATATATATACATATATATATATATATACATATATATATATATATATATATATATATATATATATGTATATATATATATATGAGCCGCTCACAGGACAAATCGATTAACTCCATAAAACAAAAAGTGAAGAAATATGATGAAAAAATGTACAATGTTTCTTAAAATTCCCTTTATAATATAAATCTAAATACACATTGTAGAATGCATAAATGCAGATGTAACTCTTATGTAACGATATTTAAAACGAATAAGATAAAACAGCCTTAGAATAATCTCCACAAGTTTCACAATTTTTGTATGAATAGGGGAATTAATCGATTTGGCAGGTGAAAAAAAGTAATAACATTAAACTCAGTGTTCAAATTATTATTTTTCTTATTACGGAGAAAGTTATTTCTCATACATTTTTTCTTAAAAAATTTTCGTAAAAATGAATACTGTTTTGTTATGATATATTATTTGTTATTGATTGATCCAATATAAATGATGTCTTCGTCGTTAGCTGTATGTGAGGTCTCATCATTTCGATTTGTTCTTAAGTTTTTATAATAATCGTGTTTAACCGGAGGAATAAATTTTCGCAGGTCCATCATGTTTTTCCTCTTTTCTCTTGTAACAGTTCTTCCTATAGGATATAACAAAGTCTGACCTACATTTTTCAGACCTAGTGGTCTACTTGCTGCAGGTTTTCTCATATTAAATTCTGAATCTTCGTTAAAGTCATATCTGAATTGTATGAGGTGAGGTTTGGACCTTTCTAATTTTATCCAGTGGATTTTAAGCCAGTTTACTGGAAATCCTGTAAGGGTTACTTTTCTGTTAACGACTGAATTTTCTAAAGGATTTTTAATGAGTCATTTAGATGACCTTAAATGGTGCTATCTTTTTTATATTATATTGTACCAATCATCAGGTAAAAAAATATTCTGAATTTTTTTCGCATGTGACTCGATAATGACAAAATCTGAATCATTAGGCAAATAGCTATGTCCACTTACCAAAAATTTCATTTCAATTAACTCGGCTCTTATTTCTATACGTTGAGTCTGTGAAAATCAGACTGCAACTTACTAATATATTTTACTTTATTTCTGAATAAACACTCGTAACCATTTTACCGTTATCACTGAGCACTTGCTGCTGCATTTGAATAATTGCAGCGATTTACGTTCACATTTAGACTACGGAGTTAATTGGGTTGGCTCCTGAAATAAATTATTAATTTTCAATGGCCAAATAAAATAGCCATTAATTGATATTAATACTTATTATTAGGGAGATATGTTATAGCTATAAAAAGTAGAGACGCAATCAAGTACTTTGAAGCTTAAATTTGAAAAAATTAAAAGAGTGGAGTTAGTCGATTTGTGCTGTGAACAGCTCATATTTGCATCTAAAACGTGAGAATATGTTGATAAGATATTACTTGATCATATATAAACATATAAGGGAGATCCTTAACACATAAATTTATTTACTATACAAATCTCACTTAAATCTTTAGAATAGTAAGAATTGAAAATTGATTATAATTAACAGAAAATAAAAAAATAATTATGAGAATAATGTGAAAGTCTAAGAAATATACACTAAAAAGTTTCAAACTAACATGAATTTTAACATAAGAAATAACTTCATTTCATAATAACAAGTTGCAGAGTATAATAATAACAAACATTCATACAACAATATCATTAACTTCTCTACGGAATATTTTTGGTTCAATAATATCATAACACGAAATAGTAAACATTAGACAAACAAGCATTTCAAATATGTTTTATATATTCTAACATACGATAAGCAAAGATCCATATTCGAATTATAGTTTATTTAATTATGAGGTGTGGTGTATTCAAATAACTGTTCAACCCTTTAGACTGTGTTACTATAGATTCTTTACCAACTATATTTCCCTTTAAATAACTGATCATGCGTGAACAACTATTTTACCTCCTATTATTTTCTTTCATAAGTGGCAATTATTACCCAATTTCGAAATATTTTCTTCGATTATATATTATTCATTTTATTTCGTGATTTACAAAACTACTACGTATATATTTCTACCTTTCTGTTAAAATTATTTATTTGTATAATATTAAAAATTATAACGATTAATTTGTTATCTTGACGAACTTTTTTTTTTAATATCAGTTGAGTGTTTGCCCTTCACTACCAATTTCGGTACGAATGTGATCTTCATGTGCCATTTCGTTTAAGATCGCCATGATAACATATCAAGAATAACATGATTATAAAATCATACAATTGAAATTATCGTTACAATTAAAGCACTAATTATTTTTAAAAAAATATTTATAAATATATACATATATATATATATATATATATATATATTTATATATATATATATATTTATATATATATATATATATATATACATATATATATATATATATATATATATATATATATATATAGATCAGTGGAAAAATTCGTATACAATTTAATAGGTGGTGTTATGAGTGCCACATGGCGGCGCTCGTGATTTAAATGTATTCATGTTATATATCGTTTGAAAGGAGATAATCACAGCTGTCATTTGAACATAAAACACATTCGTTTTGAATCGATTTGTGTGCAAGAAAAATTTTTGAAAATGGACAACAAAAAGATACACTTTCGTCACGTTACATTGTACAAGTTTCGGAAAGGAGTAACCGTTGTCGCGGCAACGAAAAATATTCAGAAAATTTATTTGAACCATGTATCATCACTTTCAACTGTAAAGAAATGAATTTCTGAATTTATACTGAGTGATTTTAACCTCGTAGTTGAACCCCGTCCTGACGAAGTTGTTCGCGATTTAGTTGACAATAACTCGCGGATTTCGACGGAAGAGGTTGTCAAGACACTCAACGTTGAGAGTTTGATTGCATTTCGGTGTTTAAACAAGTTCGGGTTCACGTTGAAGCTCAATACATGGGTAGCACACTCATTGTCTGGAAAAAAATCAAGTTTGATCGTATCTCTTCGGCAGTTTCTTTCTTGAATTTCTTAACAGAGAGCATTTTTTGGATTGGTTGATGACTGGAGATATGAAATGGATCCTGTACTACAATGTCTAAAGCAGACGAACGTGGAAACAAACAAATGAAGGGACAGAATCAGTCGCCAAATCTGGCTTGCATCTGATGAATATGTCACTGTGTGTTTGGTGGGATTGCAAAGGTATTGTTTACTATGAGCTGCTCTCACGGGGCGAACGATAATTAAGGAGACTTACTATCAACAGCTAACCAAACTAAAAGCAACAAATAAAATGAGCGTCTGATTTTGGTCAATCACAAGGGGGTCATTTCCCACTAAAACAACGCAAAACTACATACAGCAAAACAGACTTTGCAAAAACTGAAGCAAGTTTGAAATGGAAAACCAAATCGCATTCACCGTATTCTGCGGAACATTGCACAAATTGATAGTGAATGCACAATTGATTAATAAAAGCGTTTTCAATTTCTTAAATTTCGATTAAAAAAATATCATTATAGTCAAACATAAATTGTTTATATTATATATTAAAATAAATAGCAGTCTGAAAGATTAGTATTCAAGCCTTCAGGCCTCGTATTTCAAGGCACTGAATTCAATACCTTGAAATTGAAACAATCATAATTCTGTCTTAAATTAAAATATTTTCTCTTCGTTTTAAGATTTTCCAGTGCCAACATAACATTTGAAAATACTATATATCTTGGCCAGGCAGTTGGTATAACCTCATTAGTGAACACGATGGCGTCCGAAAAGCGGCATATTTGACATTACACTACTTCTCGAATTTCAGTTAAAAAAAATATTGTGAGTGGAAAGCCACGCGGTAGAAGTTAAACTTCTGTGTGATGAGTGTAAGGATATAAGAGTAAGGTAATATTTTGAATTTTTATGAATCTACATATTCAGAAAATTTTCGATCTCAGATTATGAAATTTTTCAAATTTTTTAACTATATCCATATTATTAAAGTAGAATTTGAGTAAAAATATATCAAGTAAATTACTCAGTTTACAGTTTTATAATTTGCATTTTTTAGAAACATTATTTTAATGTATACATATATATATATATATATATATATATATATATATATATATATGTATATATAATATATATATATATATATATATATATATATATATATATATATATATATAATTATTCGCATTTGTTCTAATACAATCAATGAAAAAAATAGAAATCTTTAACATGATGTAGGTAATAATGGTCGCTGAATGCTGTTATCAACAAAATAAGATTATGTACTTGCAATTTATCAAATTTTACTAACTTAAAATGATTTTCTGAGATTATATATATATATATATATATATATATATATATATATATGTATATATATATATATATATATATATATATATATATATATACACATTTATAGTGCTCCCTGTATTGGAACATCTCAGTTGCCTGTTGCAGTGCGAGAGGGAACAACTTTCAGAACAGAAACGCTCCGACGTTAGTTATTCGGTGCCTCTTAATTACAATGAGCTATATAGAGTAAAAGAGACGGAGGGGGAAAACATTGTTACACAACCGCAGTTTACGGTACGACATGGACCTCTATCTCTCTCTGTCTCTCTCTCTCTCTCTATATATATATATATATATATATATATATATATATATAAAACTTTATTTGTTGATATATTGTATGATTATGTAAAAAGTGAGTACTTTTTAATTTGTTTCATTTATTTGAAGTCATTAGAGAGCCTAAACTTCTAATTTGCTCCAAAAGTAAGTACTTTCTGAAATTAAATTTACTCTATTTCGCCCATTTCCAAAACATATGGGAAATTTAAATATATATTCATTTTTAAAAATCGTTCTTTCGCTCATTAAATGAAGTCTTTCTTAACCCATTAAATTCCGCTACTCAAAATCGTAGGAAATTTTGACAACGCTTATTATGTTTCTGATTTAAGTACCTTCAAATTAATTTGGTACTAGAAAAAAAAAATAAAATTTTGATTTTCCACTATGAGATGATTTTTATGCACAACAGCGGCGACTAATGTTAGCATTATCAAAAAAAATATTTCAAAAGTGAATAAAAACTTGTCTGTTTTAAATTTTAAATTCATTTATTTTCTGTCCATTGATAACTAAATTATGAATTTATAAAATTAATCAATAATTTTTATATTTACTCTAATTGTCTAAAGATTAACCAATAGTCGAATTAATAAATCATCGGTCTCACTAGAATTATACCTTTTTCAAGGAAACAAAAATTATATATATATCTCTGCACGTTACATTTTCAGTTAAATAAATAATTTAAATTGGCATTAAAGTATAATTGTACGCACTTTTCATAATTTCTTGTAAGATTCATAAATCCGAGCAAGGTGTGTAATTTTATTAAGTTGTCAGGAAAATAATTCTGGTGTTTGTTTTCTGAATTCTAACCTTAATTTCTTTCAATAAAAGTGTCATTTGATGGTATTTATGTTAAGATCATTTTAAAGTGCATTTCCGGTCTGTATTTTGGTAACATCGACTATGTTTCTATTTTTATTTTTACTTTAAATCGGGCTAATAAGATGGAAATGAAGCAAATAAGATAATCAAATAATCATTTTTTTTTGTATGAGTTCAAATCTGATGTTAAAGCAGTAGAAACTGCTTATAAATTAACGATAATTTTGGTGTGAGTACTGTTAAGAAACGTACGGTGCAATGGTGTTTTCTAAAATTTTGCGCAGGGAAAGAGAGCCTTGAGAATGAATAAGGTCATAAGTGTCCTTCTTCAATTAATAACGATCGTCTAAATGAACATTAAATGAATCAGGGCCAGGCACAATAATTCGAGATCTTTCACAAAACATTGTTCTAGATCACTTAAAACTGCTATTGACAAATGGGTGCCACTTGTCAGTACAAGTGGCACCCATTTTTGTTCAGTATTGAAAATCAAAACATTGTTCTAAGATTCTTTTACGCAACGAAAACGATTCATTTCTCGACCGTATTGTAACAAGCGACGAAAAGTGGATCTTTTCAAGACAACAGAAAGCGGTCTGCACAATAGTTGGACAAAAATGAAGCCCAAAAGCATTACGTGAAACCAAAATTACACCAAAAGAAAAGTATGGTGAATATTTGGTGGTCTGCGGTCGGTATAACCCTTAACACTTAAATGTTTAAAATCCTGGCGAAACCATTACATCTGAGAGTTATTGTCAAGAAATCGACAACATGTACCAAGATCTGCGACGTATGGTCCCCGTACTGGTCAATCTAAAAGGTCTTATCCTGATGCACGACAATGGAAAAGTGATTGAGACTCCAAAAGTTGAATGAATCGGGTTAAGAAACATTGCCTCGTCCACCATACTGTCCAGATATCTCACCAACAGTTTATCACTTATTTAAGTATTTCGATAACTTCTTCCAGGGTAAGGTAAAGTTTTGTTAATGTATCGATACTAATGGTACTTATTTCGGTTAATAAATTTAATTATTCGCTGAGAAAAATGTATATGAATTTGAAGATCATAAATCGCAATTATTTTTCTACCAGCTTAATATCATCTCAACCTAATATCATCTCTTTTCTAAAACAAACCGTCGCATATTTTTTTATTTTTGATAAAAAGTGAACCTAAAACGGAAACTTATGAACATTAACTGATCAAGAGAATTGGCGACAAGCCAGTTTTATAAGGTACAGCCAAATCTGGCTCTAGCATGTTCATTTATGCGCTCGATAAGAACACGTTTGCTTTTGTGCATTGCTAACATAAATTGTTACGTCTGTTATGTCGTGTGAAAATTGAACAGAAAAGAATTCTATAGCCACACCTGGGACTAAACGTGGACTGATCAATAAGTAGTACTTCTTTCACTTGATGTCCAGCAGTTTAACTGAACTACGAAATAAATTAATCTCTTCAGGATTATGTAAATGATTTCATTCAATTGCTTTATATTTACATACGTAATATCCAATTATTTATGTGCGACTTATAAGATGTGAATACGCGGCGTTATAGGTTATCATATACAAATTTCAAATTTACAAAAAGAAATCAAATATCTTTATCATTCAATAATGCTTATATGAATTACAAAACATATTTTTTTAAGAGAAAGGTTTCTTGCAGGTGTAAACTAACACATTTTGTTCATACAATTTTACTCACACATATATCAAATTAATGAAGTACAAAATTAAGCGATATGTTATTTTATTAAAAATAAATAAATTAGTGTTAGCCCTTCTGTGCGTGAACATAGTACCTTTGTAATCTACAAGGGATGTTTGATTAAGTATGGTAAAAAAATAAATTAAACACCATTTTTTGGAAAAAATATTTCATTTCTCGACATTGAGGACTATACACTTAATCCAGTGAGTTTCCTATTTCTTCATTCAGTCGGAAAAGTAGCTTTTCTCAAATCCCGCAAAATATGTATTGACGGCGGCATGCTATTCTTATTTCACGAGAATTTTTTCCCACCGAGTTCAATTTTCAAGTTTGGGAAGAGAAAGAATTCGTAATGTCCGGAAAATAGGGTAGATGTGGAATCAATTCGACGCCTAATTCGTGCAATTTTGCCATTTAAAATGACGATTTATGGAACGGCGCATTGTTTTGATAAAATAGCACTTTTTTATGCGCTAATATTGACTGTTTTCGTTTCAGCTCTCCTTTCAAACGGTTCAGTAATGTTGTATAATGGACTCTTGTTATCGTTTTTCCGTTCGTTAAGTTATTGATCGGGATAATTCCTTGGGAATCTCAAAAATCAGTGGCCATCACCTTCCAAGCAGACAAAACGGTGTTTACCTTCTTCGACGCACTTTCACTAGTCGTTTTTCACTGCTTTGACTGCCACTTCGACTCAGGTGTGTAGTGTTGGATCCATGTTTCATCCATAGTGACAAATCGACGCAAAAATGCCTGTAGATTGGGATAAACCATCAAAAAACACTGGACTAAAATGTTCATTCGTGTGCGTTTTAGATTGACAATCAACAATCGTAGGTCTATTTTACCACGGCTTTTTCATATGCAATTTTTCGTGCAAGATGTTATGCACTGGTTCAGTTGAGACGCCTATAGTCTCAGCAATCTCGATCATTTTCAGTCGGTGGTCTTTCATAACCATACTATGGATTTTTTCAACGATATTCATCCAACTCGCTTCAGTTTCAGTGCATGTTCGGCCACGTTCAAACTCATTTATACTAAAATAAACAGTCTTTAACGCTGATGCAGAGTAACTACATTTAACTTTTCTTCGATCTGGGCGCCCGTCCATTTTTCAAATAAAAATATTTTATCACTGTGCACAACTCGTTTTTTCCATTTTTGCGGCTACTACTACAATGATCACTTCAAACATTTGTAGAACGTGAATAGCGCGAGTTGCATATTCACATAATTCAGGTTATATCTATGAGAAGCTGACATAGACAGTTCCTATCAATAATAACTAATAAACATCCGGACTAAACATCATCCCAGTTCTGTAAAAATCTGAATCGACAGTTCCTATCGAATAGCGACAGACAAAAACATCCGGACTGGACAACGCCATAGGAAGCTGAATGGACAGTTCCCATCAAATAATAATATCGGAAAAGTATATAAACCGATACAAATTTAGATTTAAGTAGATTTGTTATAATTACATTTATAGAGTAATATCTATGTAATTTTGCAATAAACTTCGCTTGTGTTTTTTAATAAGAAGTTCCTTAACACTACCAAAACAAAATTCGCGTCGCTTCTGGCTGAAATTTCTCCTATGATAGTTTGAAAAGTAACACTTGGTTACCATGACGTTTATAAATGAATAGTGGCACCATCCCATAACTTTTTACCAAACTTAACAAACGACTCTTGTATAGCGACAATTATGATCAGTAACTCATACTAAAATAGTGGCTGTGCAGTACAATTGTACCCCTGTACTACTATATTAAAAAAAAAAATATATATATATATATATATATATATATATATATATATATATGCTATACTCGTATTAAAAAAAAATAATATTACACTATAAAGAGGCTACTTTAATTTCCGCTTCGACTTAATGTTATTGAGTTATTACTGAATTACTCATCTACTATCATTTTGGGGTATTAAAATGGTTACCATATATTGTGGTAGTTATATAATACAGACTATCAAAAGATTGTATAATGACCGGACCTGGGGGGAACATCTATCGCTTCAGAAATAAATTTGCTGTTGGCCAAGAAAAGAATGTGTTCCATTATCAGAACAGTAGAATTTAAAAAAGAAAATGCATTGATATTCAAATGGTCTTTTTGAATAGAAGAGCCGATTTATTACAGTAAGAAATCATTTCACATATTCAGAAAGAGTGTGGCCCATTACCTTCTGATCAGTGTTCCATCTAAGTTGTGCGCTTGTGCGCGCGCATACAAATATTTAAGGGAACGCATATGAGAAAAATCTCAAGTATGTGCTGTAATCAATTGATTACAGGACATAGCTCAATCGAGTTACGGAAAAGAAAAATTGTGAATTGAAAAAAAATTAGTATACGTTATTTTTCAGTTTGAAGCCCATTTGTAAAATTATAGATATAACCGCGTTAAGAAAATTTTCGTGTATCTACCAACTCTATACCATCTTGTTCAGTATTACTTAACTTATTTTCTGCTAAAAATATCGAAATTTTAATACAACCTGTTCATAAAACTTGCTTCTGTAGATGAAATGTAACAATGATCAGCCTTTGATTGTGAAGCAGTAACTAAGTGTGATTTTATTTAAGGGAAAGAACAATATTATGCCTAATGCATAAAATACAAAGGATTTTTAAGTAAAAAAACTGCTAACAAATATAATAACATTAAGTTTACTGTAGAATAAAACATTAAAATCAATCTAGTTTGAAATTTTGATGACAATATGATGAAATTTAATATCAAAGACTGACAGTTCTCTGATCTTGAGAAATATTTATGGAAACTAATATTAATTGTTAAAGGGGTTTCAGTTTGACAAATTCAATCAAAAAAAAATTAAGAAATATTCTACATGATACTTTTTTTGACGTGTAAATGAAAATTAAAAGTTGACAAAAAATTAAATTAAAAGAATTAATTGACAATTAAAAGTTGACTGTAAATCGGGTGACCGAACCATAATTAATTTGTTACTAAAGTTTACATGGAATGACAGAAGTCCAAATATAGAAGAAATAGATAAGCAAAAATTCTGTATTTTTTCATGTTTGTCAATACTGTCGAGTAAAAACTTTTTTTAGTACATATCTAGAATTTTTGCATGCACATGCATTATAAAATTATGTTGAATATTTCTGCTGTTGCTAATCAATTTTATTTATAAAAAAAAACGTAAATATAGCATTTGTACTTTTGTATATGTTTTAAAAAGATGATAGTTTGAAGACTTTCATCAATTAAAATACCTAGATTCAAATTAAAACAGAAATTAAATAAAAGTATATTCATTTTTTTAGCATTAAATTGAACACTTGACAATGAATACATTTCACAGATATAATATCAATTCGTTAAATTTAATTGTTTCAAATAGTCTAACGAAACGTATAATAATCTTATAAAAATAATTTAATATTATTATAATAAAATCTTATAATAATAAAGGTAAATGTCATTGTTTAGTTCGATTGTTATTTTTCGATCTTCAGTTGTTCACATTTCTCTTTCAACGGATCTCTTTATATAATTTTTTGCTTTTAGAAAAGTGTATTTAGTCATTGAATTAAGTAAACAATTGAACTTTTTATTACTTTATTTTGATAGAGTGAGTTGAGTTTGATATGAACAGTTCAATGATTTTGTTTCTAAATATTTTTCTTGGCTTTAGAAAAGACTTAGGAAATATTCAGTTCTTTTAAATATTTATATTTTATACAGTGTTTATAATCTCATCGATCTCAATAACACGTACTTGAAAAAGTGAGTTCTATGTTCAAAATCGTATAAAATCACAAAGTTTTTATGATTTCATACAAAATTTTACATTATTCTTTACACATATATATATATATATATATATATAGAGAGAGAGAGAGAGAGAGAAAGGGAGATATTCAATTTAGGTTTCCACAAAAAGTATTAAAAAATCGCAAAAATTAAAAAAAAACTATTTTATTTTTTATTAAGTATTTTATTTTAATTCAATACTAAAATACAACTAAATTAAAATACAAAATAAAACTTTTAATTTTTGTGATTTTTTTAATATTTTTGTGTAGAAGCCTAAATTGAATTATCCTGTGTATATATATATATATATATATACAATCAAATGTTGTATATTAATTCAAACTACTAAGATACTGGTCAAAAATGTTCCATAACTTTTTCTCAAAAATAAGAAAAAATTCTTCAAAATCCTATTTTGATAACAACGTAAACAATAGCCACTTATTAAATATTGATTAAATGAAATAATTGTTTCGAGATCTTAATTTACTTTTTTGTCTTATTTCATCCGTAGCTCGTGAATATGAACAAATTAATTTTAAATGGAGAATTTAAAAATATTATTACTTCTGAAAAAATGTTTACGTAATAGAAACTAATAAAAATGTCATTAAATAATCAGAAAATCTTTGGGCACAACGAATAGTATATTGATATGTGCAAATCAATTTACTGAATAAGTCATAGAGATACTCGAATCTGAAAGAAACTATATCTTGCAATTTAAAATAATTGATTTTTTAACTAAAAAGTGTTAAAAAATATCAGTAATAAATTTAAATTTTGGAAGCATAAAAATGCGAAAAATTATATTATAACAATATAACTGGTTAAAAATACATTCACTTATACAATTTGATATAAGCGTTAGAAATTCATCTTGGATATAACGTAGAGAAGAATGATATCAATATGCTATTTCTTAACATATTTAAATATGAAAATAACACCCCCTGAAGTAATTAAGAACGACAAATAAAATCCCTAACAACATGAAATACGTAAAATAATAAAAATAAATAAAATAGTTCACATCGCAAAATAGGACATTAACGTTAACATTTCATTGCATGAAACGCAGTCATTTTATTGAACCTAAATATAAAACAGAAAAAGAAATACCGAAAATATGGCAGCGTTTAACGATTCGCGCGGAACACTAGCGTACAAACGTGTATGATTCTTTAAATGAAAATAGCTAATATATTAAGTCAGTCTGTTGAAATAAATGAACCGCCGAGTAATAACGATAAAATGAGAATAAATATTCATCCATCCACTTTCATTTGAGCTTTATTTCACATTTCCCATGTTATTTAATTCCAGATGGGACATTTGGGAAACCGCAAAGTTATTAGTCATTCTAATTGTCCTATTCCATTAAGAAAATTAACATTGGAAATATTGACTTGTCTCTACAGAGTTATAAACATGGATTTGTTATTATCGTTCGATATACAATAATGCAGGTTCACTCGCACAAATTCATCCGTAGATACTCTCGATTTCGATTTCTCTCTCTCTTTATATCTTCACACGCATACACAGACGCACACACACACACAGACACACACACACACACAAACATATATATATATATATATATATTATACACTCCCGTCCACTTAATGTGAACACCAACACATTGCAGAAATATTTTTGCGAAATCTTTTTGATGTTTAATAATGCGCCAAAGACTAATCATAAGACAGAAAAATTTGAAAATACCATTGTTATATCAGTTTTTATGAGCATTTTAGTGTGTTTTTTTATAAAAAATAGTAAGATAGAAGAGTAGTTAGTTTTTTATATATTTTTTTATAAAGTGTAACCTTTTCTTTTCAAACTCCATTTTCTAGTGAGTTATATAATTAATATATGATATTCAAAGGAATATAATTCTAAACTGTTTAAATAGTGTGTTATATCTATGAGTATCTTTTAATAATTGACCTGATTAGTAAAATCTATCAGAAAGTTGTTGAGAGACTTGAAAATTTTATTTTTATAAACCAAGCTTAATGTCTCTATCACTATATAACAAGATAAATAATAATGAATCATTTTTTATTATTGTTTGTACACATTTCAATGGCAATTCCATCATCATCATAACGGTAATGTAGATATATTTCTATGTAGATATATTTCTAAAGTAGATATATATCAGCGTTCTGAAAAATGATCAATAATCATTTATTGAATAGTTTTAATTAGAAAAAAACTTAATTAATATATGCATTTAAAGATTATAAACCGCAATTATTTTTCTGCCAACCTTATAAATAGAAATTGTTTTACTAATACTAGCTTTAAAGAATGCCGACCAAAAAAAATTTTAAACGATACTGAATTTTTCTCTAAGTAAAGCAGGAATATGCTTTAAAAATTATTAAAATCAAAAGAGGTAGAACTTAGTTTATTCAAACATTTTAATCGGTATTCATAATGAAAAATTGCACTCTTTCTTACCTTAAAAATGCTACTGCGGTCATAAAAATAACTAAAATATCGACTTTTGTATTTTCTACTTAGATGATTTATTAGTTGACTCGTTATTGAACAGTCCAATGATTTTCCAATATTTTAAGTCATTTTTTCAGGAAACACCGGTGTCCACAATCAAATGGCTTTGAATATCTCGTATAAATGTTTACATATTAGGTTGGTAGAAAAATAATTTCATATACATTACCGCAATTAATTTGCTATTAATCTAATATATATATATATATAAGTGTGTGTGTGTGTATGTGTAATATAAATGTAATTATAAATTTATATATAATTACAAATTGACAATAAAAAAAAGACCAAATATTTATGTGGAACTGTTTAACATGTATTTATATGGTAATGTTTGGATTTAATTAATTCAATCGAGTACTTAGCAGACCTTAGCTGTCGACACACCCTAAAACCCCAAATAATAGCAAAAACACTAATTCTATTCATTTCTAATTCTATAGTACATGATTTTTGTATTGTAATTAAGTTTTTATGTTGGTTTTCTTTATTTAACATAAATAAAATTAGATATTATGTAAAACAATTATCAATTCATATATATGAGTCATTTTTTATATTCAGTATCTGTGTTAACACATTGTTGTATTTTTAATACAGATTAAAGAATTCATGGTTTTTTATGGTTTTTGTCAATAATTTGATGAAGTTTATCCTATTTGGACTACGAATATGTCTTTCATCGAACTAATAATACATTTCTGAGGAAACTTTCACTTTTTGGAAAAAAAAGTTAATTTTAAAATATTAGATTGGTAGAAAAATCATTTCAATTTATGACCTTCAAGTTCAAATACATTTTTTTTTCGATTTTCGTAGCTATTTTAAGTGATTCACGACTTTTATATCACTAACGCCTAACATTGCAAGCTTTCGAATTGATATCCGTGATTCTGATTCAACTAACGACTTCAGTTGGTCTTTATGAACTGAAAAAGGAAGCCCGCGACATTCTCTATCTTCAAGGCTTTTGTCCCCAGCATGACATTTTTGAAACCACCATTTTACCGTACGATTCTTAACAGTACCTACGTCAAAAGTATCGTTTAGTTTACGAGCAGTTTCTGCTGCTTCACCACCCGTTTTGTACATATACAAAAAATTGCTCTTATTTGCTTCTTTTCTATATTTAATTTAATAACCTAATTTTAAGCAAAATTAATAATGAAACCAAAATCGATGCTACCAAAATACAGACCGAAAAATACACTTTAAAATGATATTAACATAAACAGGATGAATTGAAACTTTCATTAAAAAGATTAAGATTAGGAATCGCAAAACAAAAACCGTAATTATTTTCGTACCAAACTAATATTTTAAATGTAATTTTATTTATATTATGTTTATTTTTATGATCATTTTAGTAATTGATTTATATTAATAATGATATCTACTAATACTCTTATCAAATTAACAAGTATTTCATTACTATCTTACTCTTAAATTTCGTTCATTAATACATTCTATATTGAAATTTCGATTAAATATATCGATTAAATAAAAATAAACTTATAATACATTAAAAATACTGCAAACCAAAATATTGAATTCTTCATTGAAAACTTATCGCTCGAGTGCTGGTACGCCGTCAATAATATTTCTTATCGAATAAATAATGAAAATAGTTCTGAAATTCTTCGAATACGTTCATAAAACGTAATTCCGCTTTCAGCAGCAACGTAATATCTCAGTTGCGCCGCATCGGACTTGGAATCGTTAGCAATACAGATCAGAATGTATAGGCAGTATTTGAGATGTAAAAGTTTTTTAGAAAGGTGAGAAAAACAAAAAGCAATCAATACAGGTCGTATTAGAAACGAGTGAGCGGCGACATGTAAACTTTTCTATTGTGATACACGGACGGTCATGATGAAAGTTATATATATATATATATATATATATATATATATATATATATATATATATACGTTACATGTTACAAACCAAACACGCTGAATCACTCGCATTTAAGTCGCAAGAATAAATCTCTTTTCAATTTCATATTAGGTTTCTGTTTCACAATTAGATATTTTTTGCAAGGGATGAAATCGAATCAAAATAATGTTCGAGTTTCGGTGTTGGTTTTGTCGTTTGTTTCAGTTTCGGTTATGGGTTCGTTCTAAGAATTTTTTCAGGTTTCCTTCTGGTTTCGGTTTTTTCTAAAAAAGACAGTTACTAATAAAAATTACCTTTAATTATTTATGAATATCAAATAATGGAATTATTTATTAATCATCATAAAAATATTAAATATAAAATAAATTCCAGAAACACATATTTTAGAGAACATATTATTCACCATTTTTTCATTTGACACATTTCTACAACTTTTTGCAAATATTTAAAAGCTATTCCAATGCAGTCAACCCTATAAACTATTTGTTCTAATTAAAGAAATTGAGTTTACCACTGTAGTTGAATAGAAGCTGGTGTTCTTCTAAAACATTTTCTTGCATGATTTTATTTCAAGAAGTGTCTTTTAGAACCCTTCTCTTCGGATTTCCAGACCGTTTACTTTCCAAGCAGAAAGTGAGTGACTTCGGAAAATCACATAACTTTGATTTCCGTACATTGAGATTTCTATATTGTAAATAAAAAAAAATGTGTGATGTCACGCGCGGTTAAATTGAAACTTCCGAGCTGTAAATATAGAATTATTTATTTTTTAGATATTTCTTTCCTAGTAACCTCTAGTTTACCAGGAAACAATAATCTATTTATATCTTTAGTATAAATATATATTTTATGCTGTGGGATCGGCATCGTCATCAGAACAATCACACATCCATATCACATTCAATAAGAACAAACACGGGAAGATTCATTATTTTTCCCAAAATTCCATATTTCCCATGTACGTGTCGTAAACGCCGTATTTACATAAAGGAAATTCGTGGAAAAATAAGCCGGTTTGAGACCATATCTAGTTGAGGCAAGTGGAATGTAATGTTTGGATACGCAAACCCATTAAATTTGCCTAATTTAGGAATAGTATTCCTACTCAATCCGAAAAATTCATGCGAAGTATTTCTGATTGTTTCGCTAGTACATTTTTAAAATCATTTCTCTACCCCAGCGGATCACAAATGAAGCACGCAGAACAAAATTGATTGTTTATAAATTGTTTTTCAAATATTAGATGGGCACTGTTATGTGACTGCAAATATTTATATGGTAATCTATGATTTAAATTTATATCAATGAAGTTATTTGGATTAAATATTTCACTTGTGATGGTTCATTGTTGCTCGACGGTGGAGGTGAATTCACTAATTGAGTGACAGTGTGCGAGATGTTACAAAGCGCCTTCTTTTTCGCTCTGCATTCGCGCAAACGTTCCAGTGTACTTTTTAAATTTTTATTTCAATTGTTGGTGGTTCGTTTAACTGTTTTCTATTCCGCCACACTCTCGTTTGTTCATCTCCTAATTTCGGTATATTTAATTACAAAATACTTCTGGTACCACAAATTTTTACACGTATACGCTGTGGGTGTTGCAAACTGTGACGCTAACTATCGACTTCGGTAGAAATGTTGGCCCCGCTGTCTCATAAAAATTATATTGTCAAAGTATATAAATATGTTTCCTTGTAAATTAAATTTATTTCGTTAGGTGTAAACCTCTTTCTTGGAAAGGTAAGCTGTAATTCATTTCATATTTAATGAAAATTTTCTCAATAAATTACTAAGTTCCATGAAAATACCAATGATTTGATGTTTGACAGTTAAACAAGCAAAGTCGAAATACACCGTAACGATAATTTTTTAAGCAACATACTTCCTCGACTGAAAGAATTTTACTTCGCGCATTATGTACCAGTTTTGTGTCGAGCGAACAAAGGAAACATATAATAATATATTATATATAATTATATATATATAATTATATAATTATATATTATATATATATATAATTATATAATTATATAATTATATATATAATTATATATATATATAATTATATATTTCTTTCCAGGTAAACTCTATTTTACCATAAAACAATACTCTGCTTATGTATTTAGTATGAATATAAATTATATGCTGTGGATTCTGCATTATCGTAATTTAAAAATGCAATATATTTTTTAAGGATATAAAACCGTACACGCACTTGTACACACCGTACTACACTGCATTGCCATTACATATGCGTACCACCAACCCAGTTTCGTTACAAAATTTTATTTCGCAGCGTTTTAATTCGTACCGTTGACATGGTTGCACTAAACTTCCGTCACACAATTCAACTTACGACTATCGTACCCAAAGATGTTTAACTTCAAAAGATTAGAAAAACAACTGATTTTCGACTAAAAGCATTTCTTTCAAATATTCAATAGTTTTTCAACTTTCACATAGATGACTTAACTGATTTCCAATTGTAATATTGAAAAGACAGGAATAATTATCAATTGCAAACAAGCACTATAATCACAAAATCACTAGACTCACAAAATATTTAGGTAAAAATAATTAAAAAATAAACGTAAATTAATATTAATTTTGAATATTTTCGTGAAAATTAGAAATATGAAATGAAATTTTCATTGCATTCATTATTTACCTTTATAATTTATACTAGTAAACATCATTCATAGTAAATAACCTACATTTATTATAAGTAAATATTAGTTAAAACAATATTAGAAATATTAACTCTTTTAACACTTTGAACTCCTTTGTCGATTGTGACTCGACATCAATTTCATTCACAGGTATTGCTATGTCGAGTCATACTCAACATTTTTAAATTTCCTGTTGAACCCTTTAAGCGTTTATGTTCAAAATGCTCGTCATGAAAAGATGGAAATTTTTTGTTTAATGTCGAGTATACTTGTCATGTAGAAAAAAATCGCTTTTGTATTTACTAGAAAATGTAGGTTAAAAATATATAAATTTGTAATTTTAGCACATTTTGGAATATTTCTAAGCAGTTTTCTCTTTGTTTCGTGAATCTTACGTCTGCTATCTAGAAAAGGGATTATAGGGTGTAATAGAAAAATTATGAAGTGAATAATGTTTTTATTTATCCTTCCAGATGAGTTATACTGATAGTGATCAAAATATATTTTTACGTCCAAGAAAATGGAAAAGAGTGTTAACACCTGTAACGTCGTCTGATGCAAGTAGTGATGAGGTTGAAGAACATAATGAAGATGCTGTTTTACATACAAGGACACAGAAAAAAATAACAGTAATTTCAAAATCTTCTGATGAAAGTAGTAATGAGGATGAAGAAGGTAATGAACCCAAGAAAGAAAATAAAAACTCAAATGTACTATGGAATATTAGATGTGGAGAGTGAGCACCATTCAAATTTACTGCTCATCTTGTTCCAAATTTCACTATTCCCCATTCGTAAAAAATCAAATGAGTGTTCTGTATAGAAATTTTTTTAAATTATGACTTACTTAACATAATAGCAGAGTAAACTAATTTATATACTGAGTAATATTTAGAAAGTCGCCTGAATTTGAAATAAATTTCAAGATTAAAAAGATCGATAGGAACAAACAGTAATAAAATACGATTTGTGAATTATTTACCAATGAAACTGAACTTTTTTCAAAGAAAGAACCAAAAAATGTATCATTTTGTTATAATTTAGCTCAATCTTACAGCAAGTGCATTTACTGTGTTTTCATCGAGTATACTCGTCATCGCCTATACATAGTTAAGCACACTAGTGCAAATTCTCAAAATAAAACAAAACGCTTAAGGAGTTAACTATATATTTTTCAACAATACGTACTTATTACTTTTATAAAATATGGAGCGCATTCACCATTCATTTTATGGAATTAGTTACGGTTAAACATTTATTTGTAGTATAGTGAAAATACGCATTAATTTTGAAAAATTCATTTTCAAAAAAAAAGGAAAAAATATTTTGATATGAAAATTTCAAATTCCTTTCCCTCGAAAAATTAAATGTTTCATGAAAACTGATATAAATCAGTTTCCATTTTTTATTCGGTTTATGTTTCGGTTTTTCGTTCTGCACAAATAGTGATTTCGGTTTCGGTTACTGAAATCAAACGGTTTTTTCCGGTTACGGTTTCGGTTTCAATGCTTGATTTTTTGTATGTAGACTGATTACAATCGTTTATATTTTTTAAAAATTTCATTAAAACGATTACAATTTGGAATTAAAATAATATCTTTTACATAAAAGTTTAATTTTTAAATCAATTAAATTAACAACTTATTTACTGAATAAAATTGATACAAATTTATGTTTTCCTATAAGAAATTCATAGAAGTGGTACTATCTAATTAAATAATGTAAGAAAAAGGATTTAAAAAAATAAATATATTATATTTAACAATTTAAACTTCTTATTGACGAGTTTTACTATAATTTTTCATAATTAATTTAGAAATATAATCTAATTTTTCAACTATATGAAGAAGTTTACTTTCAAGAATCGTTAACGGTGTTCATTAGTAATAACTGATTGCTACTCACTTATCACACATTGAACTTTTAGTCCAATTCTTTTATTATGTGCTAAATTATCATTACAATATTAAGACTGAATAGTCTTTTTAACTAATCAAAACTTTATATTTCCGAGTATTTAAAACGATTTTTACAGATATTAACATTGCATTTTGAATCTGGAATTGAATTTAGTTTAATAAATAAAGAAAAAATAATTTTTACCGAATTCTAGCAAATTAAGAAAAACAGATTCTTGGAATAAACAATTTCTTTTGAGTTATTGTTGATTATTATCACTTTTGTGAACTTGTTGCATCATATATATATATATATATATATATATATATATATATATATATATATATCAGCTTTTTAATAATGAATTTCTATCGAAAGTACATTCTTTACGTTCTATTATAGAATAAGAACTCCAAATCTCTAGTATAGATAAATGTTTCATTCGAGTTACCATATCAAACACAGAGATATGCACAAAATGCAAAAGTATAACCTTAGATACAATGTTATGATCTATGAATACAGCAATTTCAATCAAAATAAGACAGAAAAAATTGTATTATTTGTTTTGTGAACTTACTGTTGGACCATTTTTACTAAATAATTCATCTCCGTTTAATTATATTTTCTTAGATATTTTCATATCCAAATTTTACTCAATTATATTTAATGTGTAAGCTTGTCAAGAGTTTGTTGATACAGAAATGTATATGATATAGTTTATCTATTCCGACTTTTTAATACTAATTCATTAAATATACATATATTTCGCTCTCTCCCCCTTACCTCCCCCTCTCTCTACATATAATATATATATATATATATATATATATATATATATATATATATATATATATAAATGATTCATAGGTAACGGAGTTGGTTAAGATAAGTCATGTTAATTTTTGTTTAGTATTTTAGTTCAATTCAATACTGAAATACAATTGAACTAAAATACTAAATGGGGGATAATATGTTTGTTTTGTAATATTTTGTATCTAAGCCTAAGTTGAATCACACTATATATATATATATATATATATACACACACATATATATATATATATATATATATATATATACATATATATATATATATATATATATATACATATACACATATATAGATAGATAGTTAAATGGATATTGATAGATAGATAAATAGTAAAGTAGTAAATTAACAAAAGTTTCTTTAAATTTGGCTGTTCTCAGTTTAAGTATTCATGTGACTAATTTGTAAATGTATTTAAGGGCTGTGTTCAGTATATGAATCATCACTGACAAAATATTTCCCTCCCAGATGAGAATTAATAACAATATTATTGGATTCGTTATCTAAGGAAAAAAACATATAAAAATATATATTTTTGTTTAATATATTTTATGCGTTCAAATAAAGGCCATATTAAATACAATTTCACAAAAAAATATTATACTGATATGTTTATATATGATTACATAACATCCACGTCAATTTTATTTTATAAAATTCTGTTCTAATAATTTTAATTTAAACTACAGACCATCTCCACACCGTCCAACGACTGAAAATTATACTTTAAAGTAAATTATTATAAAAAAATCAAAAAAAAATGTCTCTTACATATTTTTGATTCTGTGTATAATTTAAAGTCGTTCCAGTCATTCAAAATCCTCCAAAGTGTAACGTTAAATGAGGAGATTTTTCGTAATTATCTATATTGAACGGACCTTTACTATGTGATTTTTACATCTTCAGTACTCTGCAGAGTTCCTAACTAAAATAAAATTTCTTAACTTTCAGTATATAAAAAATTCAGTAGACGAATACTTCTCTTCTAAAAACACAGCCTTTTACACTAATAAAATTGATCAATAGCAGACCTTCATAAATGACGGGAAAGATTATATGATAGATTTAGATACTAAAAGAGAATAAAAAATAAAAATTTACTTTTATAAGAGTAAAACAAAGATATTTTGGTTACGCTCTATATATTTATATGTGTTAGGTTAGTGCAAAAATTATTGCGATTTTTATCATTTTAAGTTTCGTGCAGATTTTTCTGGTTATCGTCATCTTTTGTGATAGTCATGTAAACAATGTAAACAACCATTAAATCATCGTAAACAATGAAATTAGCACTACTGACTCAGATTGTGTCTGATGTATTCATTATTTAATATTTTTGGATAGAATCTATTAAATTAGTCATGGGATAAAGCAAATTCGCGTGATTTTGTTGTATGAGTTTAAACTGGGACGTAAAGCAACAAAAACTGCTAGAAATATTAAATTTGTCTTTGTTAAAGGGAATTGTTATCGAACGTATAACTCAACACTGGTTCCAAAAATTTCGTAATTAAAATGAAAGCCTTGAAGATGAGAAGGGTCTTGGACAACCTTCAGCTATAGATAATAACGATTTAAGAACCATTATTGAAGCGGACAAACGTAAAACAACTCAAGTGATGGCAGAAGAACTCAATGTTGATCATTCAACAGTTGTTCGACATTCGAACCTAATTGCAAAAAAAGCTGGATAAATGGGTACCGCGTATGAACTAAACGTCATCAAGCAATTCGACGATACGAAGTCTGCTCTATGCTTCTTTTGCGTAACAAAGATGATCCCTTTCTTGATCGCATTGTCACATAAGACGAAACGTGAATAGTCTACTAGAATCGGAAACGTTCACGAGAGTAATTAGACCGAGGAGAAACACTATAACAGTTTCCTTAACTGAAGCTTCATAACAAAAAGATTATGGTCACTGTTTGGTGGTCCACGAATGGCATCATTCACTACATCTTCTTAAATCCTGGTGAAACAATAACAGCAAAAAAATATTTTCAGAGAATTGAAAAAATGCATGAGAAGTTGTATCGTTTGCGACCAGCATTAGTTAACCGAATAGGATCAATATTTTTCCATGACAACGCTCAACCATACATCTCACAAATGACTAAAAAATTAAATGAACCGTCTTAACCCAACTTTATTCCGGACCTGTCTCGGACAAATTAACATTTTGTCATAAACATTTGAGTAATTTCCTACGAGAGAAAGTTTCCAAAGATCAAGCATAAGCTCAAATCGTTTTCGATGAATTCGTTAATTCAATGACTCCAGAGTTCGATCCTGTAGGAATAAATCAACTTGATTCCTATTAGGAGAAATGTGCGTAAGCCAATGGTCTTTATTTTGATTAATGAATATAATTTTTAACTGATATATGTGTTAACCGAAATTATTTTTGCACCAACCTAATATAATCATATATACGTCATAATAAACTTATTTGTATACAGAATACCAAAAAATTGATGTACTTTTTTAAAAAAAATATTATTTCACTAAACGAAATATTATAATGTTATTTTTCGTCTTTCAACTGAATAATATATTTCTGAATCAAACGAGACAGTAAATAAAAAATACATGTGTATATTACATAATATCACATATCCTGTCATATATAGAAAAAAAAAGAATATATTTGTTTTGAAAACAAATATTTATGTTCTACCTGAATGAAATTCGGAAGATTCTAGAAAATTGCAAATATTTTAAAGAAAAATGTTCCGGAAATATTAACTTGCATTCCGAACAGAAAGAAGCAAGTAAACCAACATGAGAACTACGACAATCGGAGCATTCTTAAAACGTCGGAGTTTGTGAAAAAGCTCTTATATTACTTTCCGGAGGCCGACAACTGAAGATCTCCGGACTGTTCGGGAAGCTCGTCTCACTGAGTTCAGTTTATTGCAAGCTAAAGTGGGATCCGATACTTGTCTGGCTATATATTGTTTTGGTATTATAACTATTTACGTCAAAGCGATGCACCGAAGGATTTTTAAGAGAAAGAATTTAAACAATACAAACACACTCACATACACACACGCACATTTATATATATATATATATATATAAAGTTTTCAAGTAAGTAGTTACGTTTTAACATAAGTATTTTTATCGGTCATATATTACTTTTAATGATAATATATTTGTAAAGTATTCATTACTTTGCTTAATATAGTGTATGTTAAATATAGTGGGATATTAGTCTGTTCAATATATTGTAAACTTGATTACAGTGAATTATTTGAAAAACAAATATTAGGCTGGTGCAAAAATAAATGCGCTTTTTACGTATTAAGTATAAAGATGCATAATATCAGCTAAAAATTATGTATATTAATCGAAATAAAGACCATTGGCTTGCACACATTTCTCCCAACGGGAAACAAGTTTATTTATTCCTACAAAATAGAACTCTGGAGTCCTTGAATTAACGAATTCATCGAAAACGATTTGAGCTTATGCTTGACCTTTGAAAACTTTCTCTCGAAGGAATAACGCAAATGTTTAAAAAAACGATAATCTGTTGGAGACAGGTGTCTCCAACAGATTATCATTTTGACGAAAAACGCCTTACACCGCGGGTTTAATATGGATGAAAACTACGCGAAAGTCAATGTTACGATTTTGCGTATATTCAACAAATCTTAATAACTTTAAAACTATAACGCATTACTAATTTGGCAATGCTTGGTTTAATAGAGAAAACATGTAAGACTGTTACGCAGTGTTAACCTTAAGCGCGTGATGTCACAGACCGCCACACATTGTCGCAAAATTGTATTGTAATATTATCGTTTCGCCGCGCGAAAAAATTAATGTAGATCAAAATTGCGTGTGTGTAGGATATTGCGTGAGGTATCGTTTGACAGAGCTGGACAAGTGCTATAAAATAAAATACCAACTGTGACAATATATAAATCAATTTAAAAGATACACACTGATAAAGTGTTGAAATTGGACTAATTTTATCTAAAATTTTAAACATGTCCAAATATCTTCAAAGCAAAAAGGTAAATAAGTATCGTAAAAGGTTACAAAGTGAAAGAAGACTTAGTGAGGAATCCAAAAAGGTACCTATAACAGCAGCAGAACGAATGCGGAGGATGAAGCAGCGTCGACGAGTTGAGGCGAACAACAGTCAGGAGAACGCAAAACGCCTGATGCAATTTCATAGAGAATAGACGCCGACAGTGAGATGGAACCGATAGAATGCGACGAAACAGAAACAGATGTAACGTTTGAGAATCGAGATTTATCGTTTAAAACCCATTGGCGACGGAGCACGGAGAAAAGACATTTTATGGCAAAAAGTTGGGTTCTATTTGTGGAGTTTGTGACCCCATATGGTTCCAAAATAATTTAAAACGACAAAATGCAGCTATGTTACAATTCCTACAATAGGCATTTACAGATCAAGATATTAAAGAGTTCATATTGTCTGCTCGAACTGCTTTACATTAGTAAAGAAAAGAAATGTGCCAACGTTGAGTAAAATTAACTGTTAATCGTATCCGCTGAAGCCAACTAGACACGATAACAACGGACGTTGAAAAATTCTGTGGATTCCATCCAATATACTACTGACTACGACAACGACGGTGATGACGACAACATGGAATCTTTCATAGTGTGTACGTATAACATTCAAAGTTTGTGTGCTCACAGCTTGAAATTGAGTAGCCACCCAGTCACTTCACGCTCAAACTACTTGGTACTGACGGAGTCTTGGATAGATAAAGATAAAATCGTTGACATATCTGGCTTTAAATACATTAAGTCCAAAGAGTGCAACAGACATGTAAATGACGGTGTTGACCCACAGCTCAGTAAGAGTCGTGGAACTGGCTAGAAGCGTAGCACGGCACGGTGGCACGACAGTGTTCAAGAATCAGAAAACGTGCAGGGCTTATAACGTGTAGGGCTATTCTGGATTCAATTGTTTTCAGGATGTTAATGTTGACGAAGATATACTAGTGGAAATTGAAATTCCTAATCAATTTAAATTCGTTCTAGTGTCAGTCTACATTCATCCAACACACACCACTCTACTGTATCGAGATGCTTCTATTTCAACTAATGCTTTGCTACACAGAGCATGTCAGAACAATAGATAGCGACAGGCAATCCGACCCCAAAAATACCGGTTATGCTCACTGGGGACTTTGATACGTTGAACGATCGTTTGAAACAGTTTCTGAACGACAAGTTTAGACTGGTCTTGGCCACGGACCCAACTAACTTCACAACTTTAAAGAATATCACTATAGATTTAACGTTCTCCAGAGATATAAGTGTAACATGTAAGTCTTACATATCGTACTAGTCGTAATATTGTCCTGTCTTTAAAAAAAATTTATAAATTAGTCAACATTGTGAGAAATAAATAAAAAGACATACAAGTTTCTTGTGCTCATTTCTTTCTTACTAACCCTACAAATACTACTCCCCGACAAATCCGCTGAGGTAAGACGTTCTCCGCCAAAATCTTCAACGATAGTGACTCCAACACTACTTACCAATTTTTTAAACGAGAGTCAGTTTGGTGAAGTAAGGTTTCATAATCCAGTTCATTTATTTTTTTTGAAGCATTTGTGAGATATGTGGTTAGCGTTGTCGTTAAAAAGTCATCTTCTTCGATTAACTAATGCTGGTCGTAAACGATACAACTTCTCATGCATTTTTTCAATTTTCTAAAAATATTTTTTTAGTGTTATTATTTCACCAGCATTTAAAAAGTTATAGTAACTGATGCCATTTTCCGACCATCAAACAGTAACCATAATTTTTTTTTCATGAAGGTTCGGTTTAGGAAACTGTTATAGTGCTTCTCCTTGGTTTAGTTACTGTCATGAACGTTTCCGATTGTTGTAGACTATTCACTTTTCGTCATATGTGACAATGGGATCAAGAAAGGGGTCATATTTGTTACACAAAAGAAGCGTAGAGCAGACTTCTTATCGCAGAGTTGCTTGATGCGTTTCGTTCATACGCGGCACCCCTTTATCCAGCTTTTTTGTTTTTGCAGTTAGGTTCAAATATCGAATACTATTGAATGATCAACATTGAGTTCTTCTGTCATCACTCGTGTTGTTTTATATAGGTCCAGTTCAATAATAATTCTTAAATCATTATTATCTATAGCTGAAGAATGTCCACGACCATCCTCGTCATCAAGGTTTTCGTTTCCGTTACGAAATTTTTGGAGCTAGTGTTGAACTGTATATTCACTAATTGACTCTTGCCCAAAACAAATTTTAATATTTCGAGCAGCTACTGTTGTTTTACGTCCCTTTAATAAACTCATACAACAAAATCATATAATTTGCTTTTTTTCATGAATAACTTAAGAGGATTTACCAACAATACCAAAAAATGAAAACAATAGACAATCTGAAATCGTTAGTGCTAATTTCATTGTTTGCTATGATGTATCACATGACTATAACAAAATATGACGATAATTATAAAAATGGGCGACAAACTTAAAATGATAAAAACGGCAATAATTTTGCACCAACCTAATATATATTTTAAGAAATTAAAAACCTAGTAACTTATATTTTTTTCCTTAACAGTACACACGCCAAAAGCATCGTTTAATTTATGAGCAGTTTCTGCTACTTTACCACCCGTTTTCAACTCATACAAGAGTTTTTTTATTTGCTTCATTGCCATCTTCAATGCAATAGCTCAATTTGAAGCAAAATTAATAGCAAAACCAAAGTTGATGTTACCAAATACAGACCAAAAAACGCACTTTAAAATGATATTAATATAAACACGATCAAATTACACTTTCACTGAAAAAAATTAAAACTACAACTGAGAAAACAACATCGCAATTATCTTCTTACCAACCTAATAAAATAATTAAAAAAATCAAGTATGGTAATTTTAATACAAGTTTTTGAAACAAAATGATATGTTTTTCTGTTTCAATTTAATAATATAAACGGCTTTACAGATGATTTGATAATGAATTATTGATAATTTCGTTACGGATGATTCTTAAAAAGACGATGTTCGAAAATTGCATCTGTTTGACATGTGTTTAAAATTTTTATTGTTAAGTGTTTGTGAAATAATTTGTGATTAAAGCCGGCGAGTTACATTTTAATTAGATTAACTTTAATTGTTAATAGTTATTTTATGTGTAATAATATTTGTATTGTAGAAAACGTCTTCGGATTAAAAAAATGGCAATTGGTGAAGAATATGTGGATTCAGCATGTAGAGTGAAAAAAATGTTAGCATCATTTTAGATCATGCGATTTTACCAATTCCCAACATAACTACATCAAGAGATCAGCGGTCCTCTGGTTGTGTTTGGAAAGACAGGTATAAAATATTTTTATTTCTTAACATAATCGGCTTATGGCTATTACATATAGTTTTGAAAAATAACAATTTTTCAAAACCAAGCTATCTGAGATACAATAATCTGAAAGTACCTAATTTGTATCTGGGTAACAAGAAACATTTGTATAATAATGCTGTTTAAATTTTAGTCAAGGTCCGCAGTGTTCTCATCAACCAGTACGATGAAAACACTGATTGCTCCTACCATTGCAGATGTGATCGATCTACCAGTGAATGTAAGTATTCACAAGTATAATATTATTTATACTATAATTTATTTTTTGTAAAATTATAAAAGTTTCTACTATAATTACTATTCAAATTGTAACCACCCTCTGCAATGTTTCCATTATTATTCTGAATGGAAACACTGATGGTGTAAGTTAATTTAGTGTTTTCAAACAGTACAACGTTATACGAGGTCAGACAATTAAGTAATGCGACAAAATTCAAAAATCGATTATATTTAAAAATTAAGGTACATCGCTGCAATCCCCTTCAAAGTAGTCCCCTCCCGCATCTATACACTTATTCCAGCGAGTTTTCCAGTTTTCGTAACAATTCTGGAACACTTCTTGTGGGACCTCTCCGAGTACCCTCGTCACAGATTCTTGGATATCTTCAACGGAGTCAAAATGTCGACCTTTGACGAATTTTTTCATATGGGGGAATAGGAAAAAGTCGCAGGGTGACATGTCCGGTGAATAGGGCGGTTGTGGTAACGTTGCGATGCCTTTAGACGCCAAAAACTGAGAGACACTGAACGCACTGTGACAGGGAGCATTGTCGTGATGCAGAACCCAAGTCTTCGCGATCTCTGGACGCACTCTGAGCACCCTTTTTCGTAATTTTTCGAGCCTATTGCGGTAGAATACTTGATTTACGGTTTGTCCAGGTGGTACGAACTCTTTGTGAACCACCCCTTTGCTGTCGAAGAAGCAAATCAACATGGTTTTCACTTTGGACTTTCTCATTCTCGCCTTCTTTGGCCTTGGTGCTCCAGGGGACAGCCACTGTTGGCTTTGTCGTTTAGTTTCGGGGTCATATTGAAAGAACCAACTTTCATCACCAGTAATAACTCGATCGAGAAGAGTAGGATCACTTTCAACCTGCTCGAGACAATTTTGAGCGATGTTCATTCGGTGGGCTTTTTCCATTTTCGTGACATGCACTACTCGCGCGTTGTTACAAAACACTAAACAGCTGGCAAAGAAATGATCGTACGAGGGTGGTCAAGGTCTCAATCGAGAGAGTAGGGATCTGCTATTACGGTGGCGGAGTTACAGGTTCGCAGTGTTACCACAGGCCGAGAAAAAAAATCGGTCGCATTACTTAATTGTCTGACCTCGTACGATACAATATATAACATACATTTTAAATCACAACTAATAATTATTTTAAAATTTAATAGTGTACTAATTTTTTAAAATTCACAAATGTTTACATTGGCCTTTATAAACTAACAAACATAAATATATTTTTTATAGGTTCGTGTCAGGGGTATGGCAGATTTAGGCAAACAGTGGATAGAAGAGTTGTTATGTTTGTTTTTCTGGAAAAGAAGCTCAAAAGGTTATCATTTATTATGGAAATTAATTCCTTTACCATCAATTAATTCTTTAATGAATTGTTTGAGATTGATTCCTTTGAAACTAGGTGTGAACGACCACATTATGTTGTACCAAACACACATGATCAGTAATTTAGAAGACAAAGACAACTTATGTTTGTTAAAGTTCCATAAAATGTCAATTCTTGAGGGGTTGTCATATGACCTACGTGCTGATAGAATTCTGGGCATGTTGATATGAACACCGGATTCATAAGGAAGGAGTATGTATATAGCGTTATGGTTTTCATATTGTAAGATATGAGACTTAGCTGGAAGCAATCAGTTGCCTACTACTTTTGTCGAAGTTTAACTTCAGATAATTTATCACGAATGAGCGTTGAAGTTGTTCGGTGAATAGAGTCAATTGGATTTCGGGGTATGTGCACGGGGTGTGACATGGGGCGAAATATCTTACAAGCGTTAAATTGTTTAAAATCGAAAAAATACTCCTTCCTTTAGTTTTGATGGTAGAGCAATTTTTAATCTTGTGTTCAATGTTCTTTTTTTGTACTTATTACTAGTGTTTAGTTATTTATTGTTATCGTTAAATATTTTTTCAAAATAAATAACTTACATAGATAACTGTCTTTTTTGTTAATTGTAAACATTATCATATAATAGTATGCAAGAAAATTTAAATTTATAATATATTCGCATACATTCAAAAATGTTTAATTTTAATACAATTCTATAATAAATTTAAAGTAATGAATTTCATATCTTATATGTAATTCATTACTTTACAATTTATATAAAATTGTATTAAAATTAAACATTTCTGAATGGGACTGTATACCAGCGGTAATATTCAAATTTCAAGTTTTCAAATCTCCCGCACAAATAATGGGCGGGAAATCCCACCTGCCCTTGATAACATGAGTTAACACACCGCACGTACCAGTTCAACGTTTTTATGCCATAGATTTTTAACCCGTACCTTGTCATCTAGAGAGTCTTTTATTTATGGTTTCGACCAATTTCGACTCGTACCGTTGACACGGTCCCCCCCCCCTCCAATGTACTAAACTTCCATCCCAACACTTCCGTTTCGACATATGCCTGCCATCTCCAAAGAATTTTAACGTCAAAAAATATTTTTAACACAGTAAAAATTTCCAAATTTAATGTGACGTATACGCAACAACGGCGCTTAATGGGTTAATAAAAGCATTATTCTGATTCATACTTTGACTGATCAACTCTTCATATCACCATCCAATTATAAGGTCTTTAACCTTTTATTGACCATATTAAGAAGTTATGTTTCTTGTCCTTAAGAAGTATTTGAATTTTTCCACTACCAGTTTTGTTTGTCTTCAAGCAGATTACATCACTTCACACCAACCTGAAGAAGACGATAGACGAAACAGATAGCGGAAAAAAATAAAATTTTAATCAGAAGGACAAAAATTAGAGAAAATTTTTCTTTATTCGATTCCATTTTCATTAGTAAAATCTATTGTAAATTTTAAATAAATATTAATTCGTCTAAAAAAGATATTAAATAACATAATCAACTTAAAATATTCATTAATAAAATATTAAATATCTGTTTTCAATTAAATTTTTTTTTAATAAATATGTTTCAAATTAAAATACCCAAATTATAACCTAATAATAAAGATTTACAGAAAGCATTTTATTTAACAAATAATCGTTCTTATTTAACAAATAGCCACTAATTCTCGATAACAATTTTACCTCAATTAATCGTTATACATACCACACAATATTTATAATCAGTTATGATTCTTGACTCACATGTTAAGAACCACTTTTCTCAATGATGATAACCTACAATTTACGTACGAAACGTATGATTGAATTTCTTACTAACGAAAACCTTGAAATAACATGATTTGATAACCAGCGTCTTTTCGTACGCTTCATTAATTTGTAAATTTCTGCGTAAGAGATCGATTTCAATCACACATTATAATTTCACGAACACGGTACCATACAAAACTCATTTTCTCGTTTAATTAACAAGCATAATTAAGGTGTTTTTATTACACTCTTATGGCCATCGGATACTTCAAAACGCTCACATTTATTTTATAACAAACATGTATTAAATTTAATAATCACTTATTTTGATGTTAATATGTACAGCTCGCACATATAATAAGTTCATGATCCACTTTTTTTATAAAAACAATTTATATATTTATCGTCTTATTTAAGCACTATCTTTTGAAATAAATGTCATTGTCTAGACTAAATTATATCGTATTATCGAGCAAAAAGATAACAAATTCATACATGAATTTTAAATTGAATATTTTTTTACATTTTTTTTCAATTAATTTGAATAATTGATGTTTTATTATGTGCTTGCATTGAAATTCGCTGTTTTTTGTGTTTTTTGAGCACTTATTTCAATAACGAAATGTGTGAATACATTAACTGAAGTATTTTCTCTAGAAAGCTATGACTTTTCCCCACTTTTCTGCTGGAAGTAAAATTCCGCATCGAAAGAATGTTTTGTGTTTTGAGCGAATCCATTCAGCGACCCAATTTTCGACTCGAAATATGTATGTTTCAAAGCATGTTGCATCGATCGGAACAGATGGTAATCGCTTGGAGCCAGGTCCGAAGAATAGGCTGGGTGCGAGAAAACCTCCCAATCGAGCTCCATTTTTGTTTGTTTCACGGCTATAGCAACATGGGGTCCAGCATTGTCGTGGAGAAAAATTACTTTTCAGCGATTTGATGTAATTGATGGTCGTTTTTGCATCTAATTATCATTCAAGCGCTTCAATTGTTTTCGATAACGTTCGGCGATAATTGTTTCCTTCATTTTCAACAGTTCATAATACACAAAATCCTTCGTATACCATCAAATAGAGAGGATTGCTTTGTGATCGTGGATGTTTCGCTTTGGTATCAATGTTGATTGTTAACCAGGATCAACCCATGATTTGTTGCGTTTCATGTTGTCGAAACAGATACATTTTTCATCGTCGGTCATGATAGGTCAAAGAGAACTCTTCGTTTCATGCCTTGCAGCCAAAGAAATCGAAATATTTAAACGATTATAAATGGCATTTTCGATCAATTCATGTGGCAGTCATGTTTCATGTTGTTTTGGACCTTTCCCTTGGCTTGTAAACGTACTAAAATAGTTGATTTATCAACTTCGAACTCTTAAGCCAATTTTTTGAGTCTTTGAGCAGGGTTTTTTTCCTATAGAACTTGAAGTTGTTCATCTTCGAATTCTTTTGATTGACGTGGTCGTTATTTGTCGTGGACGTCACAATCACTACCTTTTATTTGTCCAAGTCAATCTCTACATACTGTTTCCGATGGAGCAGATTCACCAGAAGATTTCGTACGCAAACGATGAGCTTCAGCTGCAGTTTTTTTCAGATCAAATTAGTGTAGAAGTGCACATCGTAAAAACCACTTATCGCATTTCATTTTAATTCAGTTATAGAAAAGCACTTGTGTAAACAAAGAATATCGTCTGATGACTGAGTTTTAGTAGGAAATATTCACTTTAAAATAACATAAGAAACATCTGTCGATGCCCACAATATACGCACCTAGAGCCATCTACACGTGAACAGCGGCTTTCAATGCAAGCACCTAATATATTTAATCAGAAATAAGTATATGTACAAGCCGGTTATTTAATTTTCAGAATACGACCAAAAAATGCATCATTATGTGATGAATAATGTGACAATTTTTCCTTTTCAAAATGTTCCCTTTTGAAGTATATGCCATTACTATGCTATCTACGCTTCGTAAGATTCCTGGAATCAATTGTGCACTATGCTACAAAGAGCGGCTACTTTGGCTTTAAGAAACTTTTCACTAAATTCAAAACGATTCCTCGTCTGATTTTTTGAGCCGTGGAAAGAGGAAAAAATCACGAAATACGATGTCCAGTAAAAATGAAGAATACGTCAAGATTCATTCTCAAATTATTGAAATTAAATGTCATTGGGTACGGTACTCGTCAAATCATTGTGAAACGAAATTGTGTGTTGGAAATTAAATGGTGGATCACATAGGAGTGGGAATCTTACCAACGGTACGAATCTAAACGCTATGAAACAAAACTGAACGAGAACGTTTGTAACGCAACTGAAGTGGCGATTCGCATAGGAGTGAGGTGGGGACCGTTCCATCGATTCGAGTCGAAACGCTGTGAAGCATTTTTTGTATCTTACTTCAGCTATCACAAGCCAATTGTTTTGTTTTTAAATTATGATGATGCAGAACCCACAGAATAAAATTTATATTTATACTAAATACAGAGTGGGCCATAAACATCTTCCATATTTTGAGTAGTAAAATAAAGTTTACCAGAGAATAAATATTAAAAAAGAAATATTCTATATTTACAGCTCGGAAGGTTCACTTCAACGGCGCGTGACCTCCTACGCACACATTTTTTTAATCACAGGCTATACAATATTAACTGTGTGAAGCTTTGCATTATATGGATTAAGAAATCATGTTTCATCAAGAAGTTTCGGGTGTTGTTGAATGGTGCCGAAAAGTTTCTCATTGAGAACATAAGTACACGTTTTATAGTTAATTTTTCTCCTATGTAACATAAAATAAATCAAAATAATGCCTTTCATAAAAAAACTAGCGCTATTTGCTTACTAGCTAACTAAAACTTTTGATTCATTTTCGGCCGACAAAAAGTCCAAGAATATTTCTGCTAGAAGCTTTTTAAATTGCAGAACATCTTCTATATAAAAAAAATTCGTTTGTAAACCACATTTGAATCATTGAAATACCAATATCAACCTCTTATTAAAAAACACAATAACATATTTCTATGTAACAGCACTCAGACAATGCCATTGAAATGCGCATTTAATATTTTAATTTAGAAATATTGTTCGACTTTCGTGAGTGAATGAAAAATTCGTTTATGAAAGCTTATTAATTTAGCCACAGAACCAAAAAATATATTATGAAATTATTTATATTTATTTACATTATATAAAAAAATGCAATTTTATATGAAAATAATTAAAAGACATAAAATAGTACTTTTATGAAAATTCTATAAAAGTTATAATAAAGCATATACACAAACTACGAAATTGTCTGACATACATTATATAACGGTATTGAAAGTAATAAAATGAGTGATTTTTAATCTGATGAATACGTTTTTTCTTTGAAGTGTGCTAGAATAAAAAAATAGTTGTTTTAATGAAAAAAAAATAGTGCTTCGGTTAATTTAATTAGTTAATGTTTTTTATTTCATATTTAATTAATAAAATGTTACAAGTCATTAGTTAACTCTCTCTCTCTCTATATATATATATATATACATATATGTATATATACATATATATATATATATATATATATATATATATACACATATATATTATATATATACACATATTTGTAGTACTAACACTGTTAATATTAATAACGCATGTCAATATGTATCTCCATTTCATTAAATTACTTAATTTATATATTAATACAACAGCCATACTAATTTATATTACAAATATTATAAACAAATTTAACCCTTTCGCCATCACGGGTCTGACCGCCAGACCTCTCTTGCTAAACCGGCTGTCATAACACAAGTGACCAGTTCACACGCTTGTGGTATGTGAGCAGTGTTTCGTGGCGAGCAACTTTAGTCCCCCGTGGTAGCGAAAGGGCTAAACAAATATCATCTAATAAATTTTTTACTATTAGAAATCAAATATATTTTAGAATTACTAGAACAATACGAGTAGACGTAATTTTTCTATACATAATGGATCATTAACTTCTACCGCTTATACTATTTCTTCTATAATGATACACACCACTAAATTTATGACTATTGCTGCATAGTGATTCTCAATGTATGCCATACATTTGAGATTAATTTTGACGTTACACTAAAACTAGCGATGTATTCGGTTACTATTGTTGATATATATATATATATATATATATATATATATATATATATATATATATATATATATGTTTATATAGCAAAGATAATTACATTAATGTAGTATATCAAATAACAGTATAAATGAAACAAAGATGTATTTGAATAATTAGAAAAAATTATTTTAAATTCTTTTTGATATTTGAACAAATCCTTTTTCTCACTCCGCAAACCAGATACATTTTTGGATTAAAATTATTCAATTAATTATTCTTAATTATATTTTATTATCGATTACATGCATTTCGATGCCAACACCACCATCCTCAAAGCGCCAAGATACAGAAAAAACTAACATTTTAAAATTGAATCCTCTCTATCTATCTCTATATATATATATATATATATATATATTATATATAGAGAGAGAGAAAGAAAGAAATATATATATATATATATATATATATTCTGACATATAAATATCTTTCTTTAACACATCTCCAATGGTTAGCTATTTATATATGAACACTTTAATATTAGTGTTGCAATCATTTGCTATTATATTTAAAAGACCTGACTACTGTGGTGATCCTGTCAACTATTCCTACATTAAGTGTATTGAAATTAGCATGTTTCCATTACTTGTTCATTTCAAAATGCCCAAGCAATATTTGTATGATTCTTATAACAATTGTTAATGTTGAGACCTTTTAAAAAGCCCACTTATAAATTTTGAGTGTCTTCTTATATATATATATATATATATATATATATATATATATATATATATATATATATTACAGATTCATGTTTTTAGTTTATTTATAAAATTATTCGCACATTATTTTAAATGTACTTTTCGTTAGTTTTAATATATTATTCTCTTTACACTTACATATATATATATACATATATATATATATATATATATATATATATATATATATATATATATATATATATATGTTGTTGGACATATGTTTAGGGACATTTGGTAAATTTTTGAAAAAAAAATAAATACCAACTTAAAAGTAAATTGTAAATTTATATATATATATATATATGTATTTTAAACTTTTACAAAAGTTTGTAAAATATCATGAACATATTTTTAGAGACAATGAGTATTTCCGTATAAATAAAACGTCTAAATCTAATATTTAACTATTTTATTATACTAATTTATACCTTTTCAATAATTTTTTGGTGTATCCTTTTTTCAATAACTTCCTGACACCATATAGGCATTGATTCCATTAAACACTAGTAACACTCTAATCGAATAGATTTCCACACCTTGTTTAAAGCCAAAAACAAAATTCTCATTCTTATTTTTCGGCCTTTTTTTGCTACAGCCCACTTAACATATTTCTATATATTTTCTATTAGATTTAAATTCGGATACTGTACTTGCCAGTGCATTACAGTTACATTATTTACCTTTAGAAACCCTTTCGCCAATTTTAAGATGTACATCGGATTATCTTTCCGAAAGATCAATCTAAGCGGCATATTTTCTTCAACTTAAGTGAGCATTATTTTTTTTAATATATTATTTACATAATATTTGATTTCCATGTTTTCGTCAGTACGGAATATTGGCTCCACATCATAAAAAGTAAAGCATGCCTATATTTTTATATTCCCATTTCTATACTTTAACGATTTTCTAGTATATTTTTGGCCCAGTGGTTCGATTGATGTTCTTTTTACATACAGTTATTACATTACAGTATTACAGTTTTCCATCTGAGCCAAATATATTAATTTTAGGTTCATCGCTCCATAGAATATTATTCCCGTTTTTTTATTTTTTTCGTCGCCCTTCCAGTCTTCATGTTCTGTAGCGAATTTATTCCTATCTTTAGCGTTTTTCTGGATCAAATACGGAACTTTTACAGCTGATCTGCCTAGAATAATCTGTTCAAGTAACAGTCTAAGCACCGCACGAATACTGAAGTTTAGCCCTAGTTCATATTTCATGTCTTTGAAAGACTTACAGGGGTCATTTTTCGACAATCGCGAAATACATCTGTCTGTTTGTACACTTGTTTCATGCTTAGGTCCAGGTTTACTTAATACCTTTTCTGGTTTCAAAGCATTTACCACAATATTTCTAGAACGTTAAACAATTCTAGAGATTTTCCTTCATTCTGCAAAGCTTGTATTATTCTTCTCTCATTTTCCGACTAGTTTTTATATTAAATAATCTTAAATATTTATTATCCTTAATTAAAAAATAATCGTTTTATAGAAGTGTATACATAATATAACAGATAGTGACTGAACAAATACTTTCGTCTAGAATTATAAATTTTGTATAAAATCAATAGGAACGACCTTAATTACGATAGCTTGAAGAAATAAAAACGAAAAGAAATAAAAAATGAATTAATTATGATAGCTTGAATAAGAGATATTAAATCAAAATAACTATGCGTGCATTTTAATCGAAATATGATTATTTATATACTATTCATTAACTGAGATTCTTTCTCTATACAACAAGAATGTTTACTTTTTGTTTTCAATAATCAATATATAAAACAAACCTATCTTTAGAACTGTGAAAAATTAATATTATGTATTCTATAGTTGAGTTTTCGTATTTATGTTGGATTTTTTACTTTCGAAAAAGTTTGTTTTTATTAGATAGGCGAGGTTTAGAAAACGTTTGTTTTTTAAAAAAAAACATACACACTCACATTAATTACGAGTATATGTACTCCTATGGTGCGGAGATGGTTGCTTGAAAAGAATCTTATATATTCATATTTACATCTTTTATGTATACATGACAAGAAATTAACGAGTCGCTAAACAAAAATGAAATATAACAGAATAAATAAAAGAATAAAAAATGTCAGAATATTTTTCAGTACAAGCTTCCTTCAATGATTGTGTTTCAAATAGATTTCGGAACAAAATCTTTTTCAAAATGTAAACATCCATGCGTCTCTGTTAATAATCATGATAAATTATATAAAAAAGGTTATTTAAATCCAAAAGTTAATTTAGAAACTTAATTTTCAGTTAATACTTTGAATATTTTTTTCTAGTTCTTTGAATCTCATTCGTTAAATGAATTAACTGCAATTAAGTGTATTGATGCAGTTTTTGAATAGGACAATCGAAAGGAAGATTATTTTGTTATATTTAGGTGAAAAAGCTATTCTAAAGAATAAAGTACTCCAAAAAAGTACAACTCGAAAATTATTTTTCAAAATGTAAACAATGTTACAAATATAAAGAGAACAAATGAAAGTATACTTTCTGCATTTTTACTTGAAATATCTTTAAACGTAAAAAATTTAAAAACTGTCAGCGTTAACAAGCATTCAGTTATTACATCAGATACAAAATTACAACATACTTAACAAACATTTTAATCAAGTCTCTTTAGAAAATAAAGTCAGTTTAGAAAATTACATCGTGTAACTTATACATACAAAGTTAATTATAAAATAAAAACAATAGACATAAGCTGAAATCATTAGTTATAATTTCATTGTTTACAATGATGTATCCATGACTATAACAAAACATGACGATGACTAGAAAAATCGGCGCCAAACTTAAAATGATAAAAACCGCAATAATTTTTGCACCAACCTAATATATATTTTAATAAGTTAAAAACCTAATTAATATTTTATCTCGAGATGCAAGAGTGTGCTATTCCTTCATAACAAGAACATAAATTATTTACTTAATGTTGGAAAATGATCCACTTAATTCGATGTCTGTCTACTATTTTAATAAACAAAGTGCACAAAGTCTGTTACACCAAAAAGTAAATAAATTCTGCATTACTTATTATACTCAATATATTTTTTTCTCAGAAAAGAAATAATTATAATTCTATTAACATTTAATACTAACTAAAAAATTACAAAAATTCTAATACGTATTTAATATTTTCATTTAAAATATCAATTATATTAGGTTGGTGGAAAAAAACTGCGGTTTATGATCTTTAAATTCATATACATTTTTCTATTCTTCTGATTTTCCTACCTGTTTTAAGTGATCCTGAACTGTGAGATGACTAAAATCATTATTGTACAAATTCAAATATTAATATTAAAAAATGAGCAGTTCTGTCTATGTTATAAATTCAAAATATAAATTTCATTCAATTTATCTGTTACTAAATATATGATAAAATTTTTATGATCATATAGTATTTGTAAATATTAAGTTTGAAAAATAATTACGGTAGTAAAATTATATTAGGTTGTTAGAAAAATAATTGCGGTTTATGACCTTCGAATTCATATAATTTTTTTAATTTAGGTGATTTTAATTAGTCCAGAACTGTAGAATGACTTTCGTCTAACTTTTGTACAAGCTCTCGAATTATTGTGTGTCGTTCTAATTCAACTAACACCTTCAGTTGGTCTTATGAACTGAAGAAGGACGCCCAAGACCTTCTTTATCTTCAAGGCTCTCATCCCCAACACAATTTTTTTGGAACCACCATTGCATCGTACTTTCTTAACAGTACCCACACAAAAAGCATCGTTTAGTTTACGAGCAGTTTCTGTTGCTTTACTATCCATTTTGAACTCGTACAAAAAATTTCTTTTATTTGCTTTTTTTCCATCTTTAATTCAAAGGCTCAATTTGACGAAAAATTAATAATAAAATCAAAGTCTAAGTTACCAAAATACAGACCGAAAAATGCACTTAAAATTGATATTAACATGAACACGGTGAAATGACACTTTCATTGAAAAAAATTAAGGTTAGAATTCAGAAAAGAAAAACCGTAATTATTTTTTCTATCAACCTAATACTACCGTTGTCGCGATTGTCTTATGTCTTAAATTTCTTAACTTTATCTTCTCCACTACTAGTTTCGTTACATATCAACTGCATGCACATGCAGATTTAGAGTCGTCTTAAATGTATCTGAAATGGAACAAGTATCGAAACTAATAGTAGAGAACATGAATTAAGTGATCCAAAGGGAAAAACAATCATGAAAACGCATAAACAGAATCACAATTAAAAAAGCACATAACTTTTATTACATACGTATTTGAAATAAATATATATATATATATATATATATATATACATATATATATATATATATATGTATGTATGTAAGTATATAATGTAATGCATATTTTATCTCCGTTATGGATAGAAACTATAAATACATAAATAAAATCATCTTTCATAAAAATATTAAAAGTTGCAAAATAAAATATGCAAATATTGGTTGGTATATTTATAGGCAAATGTAAGAAATATAACCTACGATTTGTGCACAGTTATTAACAACACTATAAAGTGTGAAAGTGTATATTTATTATCAACAGCGTATAAAATGTAATTGATGGAACAAAGTTCGTATAAAACTCTTTTATTATATATACATGCATTTATATATATATATATATATATATATATATATATATATATATACTGGTATTAAATAAACAAAAACATAAAATGTAACAAGATTATTTTTTATATGAGTGTATATTTTATTGGTAACTTTTATGGGTTACTTTACAACATCTTGAAGTATATAGTTTTACAAAATTACTAGTTTCTACTAAATTTATGCAATGAAAATAGAATATTATAAAATATATTTATGTAGTGTATGTATGTATATATATATATATATATATATATATATATGTATATATATATATATATCATAATCATTACTATCATCATTAGCCTCTATCATTTACTACTGGATTAAATCTTCATTCATGATTTTTCATTTTGTACAATTGAATGCCTCTTTTTTCCACTGATTCCCAATAAAAATATAAATTTCCTTAATATATAAATAACATCGCTGGCAATATTGAAAAGACAGGAATAATTATCAATTGCAAACAGGCACTATAATCACAAAATCACTAGATTCATAAAATATTTAGGTGAGAATATTTAAAAACTAAACGTAAATTAACATTAATTTTGGATATTTTCTTGAAAATTAGTGATTTAAAAAGAAATTTTCATTGCATTCATTATTTACCTTTATAATTTATACTAGTAAACATCATTCATAGTAAATAACCTACATTTATTAAAAGTACATATTAGTTAAAACAATATTAAAAATATTAACTACTTTAACACTTTGAACTCCTTTGTCGATTGTGACTCGACATCAATTTCATTCACAGGTATTGCTATGTCGAGTAATACTCAACATTTTTAAATTGCCTGTTGAACCCTTTAAGCGTTTATGTTGAATATTCTCGTAATGAAAAGATGGCAATTGTTTGTTTAATTTCGAGTATAATTGTCATGTAGAAAATAATCGCTTTTGCTTTTTATTGTAAAATTTAGGTAAAAAAAAAGATATTTGTTATTTTAAAACATTTTATAATATTTCTAAGCCGTTTTCTCTTTGTGTCGTAAATATTACGTCTGCTATCTAGAGGAGGTATTATAGTTTATAATAGAAAAACTTGTGAAGTGAATAATGTTTTTATTTATCCTCCCAAATGAGTTTTACTGGTAGTGATGAAAATATATCTTTACATTCAAGAAAACGGAAAAAAGCGATAACACCTGTAACGTCTTCTGATGAAAGTAGTGTTAAGGTTGAAAAAGATAATGAAGATGAGATTTTACATACAAGGACACAGAAAAAAATATCAGTAATTTCAACGTCTTCTGATGAAAGTGTGATGAAGATGAAAAAGGTGATGAAACCGATAAAGAAAATAAAAATTCAAATGTACAATGGAATATTAGAGGGTGGAGAGCGAGCACTATTTAAATTTACTGCTCATCCTGGCCCAAATTTCACTATTCCATATTCGTCAAAAACCAAATGTGTGTTCTATATGGAAAAATTTTTATATTTTGACTTCCTAAACATAATGGTGGAGCAAACAATAATTTATATGCTAAGCAACATTTGGTAAGTCGCCAGAATTTCAAACAACATTCAAGATTAAAAAAATGGATGCCAACAAACAGTAATGAAATACGATTTGTGAATTACTTACCAGTAAAATTAAAAATTTTTCTAAGAAACAACCAAAAAAAAGATCATCTTGTTATAGTTTAACTCAATCTTACAGCAAGTGCATTTACTGTGTTTTCGTCGAGTATACTCGTCATCGACTATAAATAATTAAGCACACCAGTGCACATTGAATTACTTGAATTCAAAATTCATGGAATATTTTTTCCTGGTGAAAACGTGTATGTCGAGGAGTCAACAATTGGTTTCAATGGATTTTTTTTATTACCTATAGCCTAAAAAAGCCTTCAAAATGAGATTTACTTTTGTATGTTCTATGGGATACTAAGACTATTTATGTCTATTGTTTCATCCCATATTACGCATCTGCTGCATGACCAATCGATATACACGATTTCAGAAACTGCGTTGATGTGACACCAAGGACAGGATAATGTACTTATAGTATTCTATAAGAACTCTCTTATTACTAGATACTTTTTTGAAATTTTAAAAATTATAAAAATGGCAGCCGTTTGGAATAAGTCCGATTTTTGACTCGCATAATTATTTATTATTTACGAATGGAAAATCATATAAAAAAAGCATCTGGTTACCCGATAGAGAATCTTATTAACAATGTTCAGTCACAATTTCCAGCCAATCAGATGAATAGTTTTTGAGATATGATATATAACGTTTTGAAAAGCGTAGTTTCGAGAAAAACGAACGAAGACGCTCTAGATAACCTTTGTTCCGCTGCGAACCGCCTCCACTAAAATCGCTGCATCTACGAGAATTCTTGGAATTTCGATAAAATTATTTTTGGTAATGAAACTTTAAGCTTTAATAATATGCAAAAACCCCAAAATCGATTTTTCTAAAATTTAAAACTTATGCAATCTCCTTAATTGATATATATATATATATATATATATATATATATATATATATATATATATATATATATATATATATGATTGTGTGTATATGAGTGACTGGGTACGTGTGTGTTTGTTTGTGCGTCCATATGAGTATAAGTATATGAAACTTTGCGTTGTGTTTGTGTCAAATAGTGATAAAGAGTAAAAAAACTCAAGATATTGATTTTTCAAGAGTCGACAAACTAATAAATTGCGTGAAGCATCTCATCAGAATCCGTATATAAGTAAAGAGATCAAACGGTAGATGTTTGTCTATGTAGTCAGTTTAGTTTCGTGTACATAGGTACTTGATTTTTATTAGTTTGACCTGATTGTCTAGCTGATGTAGGTTAAAGTATGAGTAAATAACATTGCTTCTATTACACACTCGCTACAAATCATCTATTTACAAGGAAACAGTTTTCATGAAAAAATATGCCGTTATATTGACCTACACAGTAGAAATTCTTGTAAATTTATAATCAAAATTCAAGAGAAATTAAAAATATCTAAAGTAAACAATTTTTTCTTCTAATGAAGTTTTTATATAATAATATTGATAAGAGTAATATACTACACAGTTTTTACATTATTAAATATTTGAATAAAGTAGTCGCTTTAAATATGATAGTAAAGTATATATACATATACATACATACATATATATATATATATATATATATACAAGTATATATATATATATATATATATATATATATATATATATACATATATATATATATATATATATATATATATTTTAAATAAAAATTCTGTGTGGAACTCTCACGCGCTGGAAGTGAAACTCCTCATCATCATTTTTTAAATATCAAAATCGTTAATTTTTCTTAATATAAATAAATTTTAAGATATTAGTATTACGAAACAACAATTCGATATATAAAATGAGTAAACATAACATAATTAAAATTAATATTTTAATCTTTATTCATCAATCTCTTTCGATTCATACACGAAGAATGAAATTATTTGCTTGTAATTAAAACTAGGCTTCATGAAAATGCACTGTATATATCAGGCCACTCAAAGTAACATAAGGAACCTTGAGCACGTTTTTTAAGTAATGCTGACACGGCCGGACGGCGTTAGTTGTTCGATTTATAAATAATTTTATATAATCGTTTTAGTATTGGCAGAAAATATGAACATATATATGCTTTCTTGTTGTTCAAAGAAAAATTGGATTCTTAAAAAGACTGTTCGAAAATTAAACCTGTTTGACATGTTACATTTTTATTGTTTAGTTTTTGTGAAATAATTTTTAATTAATGCAGGTGAGTTATATTTTAATTAGATTAGAACTTTAATTGTTAATAGTTATTTGTGTAATAATATTTGTATTGTAGAGCAAGTCTTCGGATTCAAACAATAGCAATTGGTGAAGAACATGTGGATTCAGCATGTAGAGTGAAAAAAATGTTAGCATCATTTTAAATCACACGATTTTACCAATTCCCAACAAAACTACATCAACAGATCAGCGGTCCTCTCGTTGTGTTTTAAAAGACAGGTAAAAATATTTTTATTTCTTAACATAACCTGCTTGTGGTTATTACATATGGTTTTGAAAAATAACAATTTTTCAAAACCATCCTTTGTGAGAAACAATGATCTGAAAATACCTAATTTGTTTCTAAGTAACAATAAATATTTGTATAATAAATGCTGTTTAAATTTTAGTCAAGGTCCGCAGTGTTCTCATCAACCAGTATGATAAAAACACTGATTGCTCCTACCATTGCAGATGTGATCGATATACCAGTGAACGTAAGTATCCACAAGTGTAATATTATTATTTATACTATAATTTATTTTGTAAAATTATAAAAGTTTCTACTATAATTACTATTCAAATTGTAACCACCATCTGCAATATTTCCATTATTATTTTGAATGGAAACACTGATGGTGTAAGTTAATTTAGTAATTCAAAACAGTACAAAGTTATACGATACAATATATAACATACATTTTAGATCACAACTAATAATTATTTTAAAATTTAATAGTGTACTAATTTTTTAAAATTCATAAATGTTTACATTGGCCTTTATAAATTAACAAACAAATATATTTTTATCGGTACGTGTCAGGGCTATGGCAGATTTAGGCAAACAATGGATAGAAGATGAGTTATTATGTTTGTTTTTCTGCAAAAGGAGCCCAAAAGGTTATCGTTTATTATGGAAATTAATTGCTTTACCATCAATTAATTCTTTAATGACTTTTTTGAGATTGATTCCTTTGAAACCAAGTGTGAACGACTACATTATGTCGTACCAAACACGCATGATCAATAATTTAAAGGACAAAGACAACTTCTGTTTGTTAATGTTCGATGAAATGTCAATTCGCGAGGGACTGTCGTATGACCTACGTTCTGATAGAATTACTGAGCATGTTGACATGAACACGGAATTCATAGGGAAGGAATATGTGAATAGCGTTATAGTTTTTATGTTGCAAGATGTGAGACGTAGTTGGAAGCAGTCATTTGCCTTACTTTTGTCGAAATTTAACTTCGGATCATTTGTCACGAATTACCATTGTAGTTGATCGGAAAATAGAGTCAATAGAACTTTGGGTTATGTGCACGGGGTGTGACATGGGATGAAATAACTTAAAACGTTAAATTCCTTAAATTCGAAAAAAGACCTCTTCCTTTGGTTGCGATGGTAGAGAAATTTTGAGTGTTGTGTAAAATGTTCTTTTTTTGTACTTATTACTAATGTTTAGTTATTTATTGTTAGTGTTAAATATTTTTTAAAAATAAATAAATTACATAATAGATAACTGTTTTTTTTGTGAACTGTAAACATCATATAGTATAGTATGATTGCAAAAAAAATAAATAATTTAATATATATTCATATTCATTCAAAAATATTTAATTTTAACACAATTTTATAATAATTTTGAAGTAATGAATTTCGTATTTTATATGGAATTGATTACTTGAGAATTACACATGCTGATAGAATTACTGGGCATGTTGACATGAACACCGGATTCATAGGGAATGAATATGTAAATAGCGTTATGGTTTTTAAGTGGCAAGGTGTGAGACGTAGCTGGAAGCAGTCAATTGCATACTACTTTTGTAGAAATTTAACTTCAGATTCGGGTTATGTGCACGGGGTGTGACATGGGATGAAATAACTTAGAAGCGTTAAATTCTTTAAAATCGAAAAAGACCCCCTAGTTTGGTTTCGGAGGTAGAGCAATTTTTAATGGTGTATTAAATGTTCTTTTTTTTGTACTTATTACTAGTGTTTAGTTATTGATTGTTAATGTTAAATATTTTTTAAAAATAAAAAAATTACACAGATACTGTCTTTTTTGTGAATTGAAACAGCATTATACAATAGTATGAATGCAAAAAATTAAATAATTTAAAATAAATTCACATCCATTCAAAAATATTTAATTTGAACACAATTTTATAATAATTATAAAGTAATGAATTTCGTTTTTCATATGGAATGATTACTTGTGAAGTATTATAAAATTGTATTAAAATTAAATATTTCTGAGTGGGAATGTATGTACTAGCGCTAATATTCAAATTTCAAGTATTTAAATCTCTCGCACAACTAACGCGCGGGCAGTGCCATCTAGCCGTGTCAGCATGAGTTAACATCCCACATCCCCCAGACAATCGTTTTCATGCCATAGATTTTTAACCCGTACCTTGTCATCTAGAGAGTCTTTTATTTATGGTATATATAGTACAATACGAAAGTGCTCAGCCTGCACTAAGAATACGGGTAGTACCCACTACGCAAGGGCATAACGTGTACGAAGTAGAGAGAGTAGAAACGTTTCTCCTTCAGTCCACTCTCGGCTTCTTGCTGAAGAGAGCGTTTCACTTGTCGTCACGTTCGAGCAAATTTACGCCACAGTGGCTATGGAAAATTCACTTAAAAACACATTTTAAATATCTCAACCAATGTCTTTAATTATTTCATTTCAATAGATACAAAAATAAGTTCACAAGTCTATGAATACATTGTTTTTTCTATGGCTCAGATTCAAATATATTTTTAACAAATAATTGCTGTTTTATACAATTTATTTATTTATTAATGTTGAACATTGACTAAATAATACCTCATGTAAATATCAATCATTCTTTAGCCTATAAAATTATTCATGGAAAATTTAGAAAGTCTTACACAAGATTATTTTAAAAACATTTAACAAAAATAAACGATGTCAGAAGAACAAGTTTGTAGCGAACAAATCGATACATTTTTGAGACATATTATTTTTCCAGAACAGAACATTAATAAAATTTTAGTAGAAAGATGAAATCAAAAAATTAAATATTTAAAATTTTATTTTAAACAAAAATATCAGGAAAAATGAAACTAATATATTCTTAATTTTTAACAGGAGCGAATATATTTGGGGTAAATATTAATTCTGTGCCTTAAAACTGAATCAATCATAACTCTGTTTTAAATTAAATTATTTTCACGCAGTGTTAAGATTTTAAGTACTAACTATAACATTTAAAAACACTATATATCTTAACCTAACGGCTGGAATAACCTCACAAACAGTATGAACACGATTTCCTCCAAAAAGCAGCATATTAAGAATTACATACTTTTCACATTCCAGTTGAAAAAAATGCTACCGAAGTCGGGAAAATGATTCGTTCAGCTTCAAGGGAAGGTTTTGTGAGTCATAAATTATGAAAATAAATGCTAATATCAGATTAGGTCTGAAAACGCATTCCGAGTTCATCGACTCAAAGCCACCATCTTTTTTCTACAAAAGATTCGTTAAGTACCCGACAGATGCAGCACACCTATTCAAAATAATAAGAGATGTTTCGAGGGTTGAAATGTTTTCTATTTCATACCATTCATTTTCTTTAAAGAAACCATCGAATTAATTTCTACATTAAATAAAAACATTGTGTAAAAAGAAATCAAAAATTGAAAATAAAAAGATTGTTCACTTTCAATATTGGCTGCATTCATGACTGTTATGCATTAACTTTTGATTATACAAATTTATGAAAGAAAATATAAATAGGTAAAGATCTACATATATATATATATATATATATATATATATATATATATATATATATATACATGTATATATATATATATATATATATATATATATATGTATATATACATATATATATAGACATAACATACATACATATATATGTATACATATATCCACACACACACACACATATATATATATATATATATATATATATATATATATATATATATATACATATATAGCTATCTGATTCACAGAAACACTACAATTAAAATGATTACAGTATAATATGCACTTAAACCGAGATTAAAATAGCACATTATACCACCTGTGTTTCCACAGTTTATTATGTTTATTATTTTAATAGTAATTACTTTAAACGAATAGGAACACTGGCAAATCGTTATTTTTTATACTGGATATACTCAGAAGAAAATTAGTATATATATATATATATATATATATATATATATATATATATATATATATATATATGTAAAGAGAGCGAGAGACTCTTTATGATAGAAATACCTTTAGTAATGAAACTTTTAAACTAAAAGAGAATAAAGGTACTCAAATGCGATAAATGTTTAATACTAAAAACCTTGGTAAGAATAAATCTTATTTTGTATTATTTATTAATTTATAAAAAAGAATCACATTGAGAACAAACTTTTACAAATATTTTATCTTTGAATATTTATATATTATTTATTTAGAAATATTGCAGTGTTAAAGTGGTACGGAATAATATTTAAAATATTATAATATATTTTAACAGTTACTTTAGACAATCAGTCTGATGATTATAGTATCATTATAATATTATTTTTTAAGCAAATATAGTTAAATTGTGTAACATAGTCTCCATTGAGGGCTATACAATTAGTCTACTGAATCTGCAAAATACGCATTGACGGCGGTGATAACATCATCATTCGACGAGAGTTTCTTCCCATTAAGCCAAATGTTCAAGTTTAAGAAGCGAAAAAAATTCGCACTAGGCCAAGTCTGGAGAAGAGGGTGAGGATATGAAATCAATTCGAAGGCTAATTCGTGCAATTTTTCATTGCGACGGTCGATTTATTGGACGGCACGTTATCTTAGTGAAAGAACACATTTTGTGCGCCAATCTTGGTCGTTTTTGTTTCAACTCTTCTTCAAATGACCCAATAATGTTTCATAATAGTCTCCTACTATCATTTTTTTTCTTCGTTAAGTAGACGATCAGAATGATTCCTTGGAAATCCCAAAAATTAGTAGCTATCACGTAACAAAACAATCTGTTTTCTGTGATGATCATAGAATATTGCTAATAAACTATCTTGAGAAAGGGAAAACAATAACATAAGTCTACTAAGCATCATTATTGGATCAGCTGAATGATGAAATCAAGAAAAAAAGTCCTCATTTGGCAAAGAAAAAAGTGTTCTTTCATCACAACAATGCACTGGAACACAAATCAACAATTGCGATGGTAAAATTACACGAATTGCTCCATATCCACCATATTCTCCAGATTTGGTACCCTGTGACTTTTTCCTGTTACGAAATTTGCAGAAATAGCTCGGAGATAAAAGCTTTACATCAAATTCGAAAGTCATCGTTGCTATATATGCTTATTTTGAGGAGTTTGATAAACCGTACTATTCGGAAAGGATAAAAAAATTGGAAATTTGTTGGACTAAGTGCATCGCGCTAAAAGGAGATTATTTTGAAAAAAATATAAGAATTTGCTCAAAAAAATTGTGTTTTCTTGTCGAACACGAGTATTTATCACTCTACCCTCGTAATACCTGTCTAGTTAGTAGAAGTCAGTTTTAGTAGAATTATGCGGATGTAGAGCAAATGCACTTAGTACACATTGGTAAGTTCGACCGATAGTTGATGAAAGGGTACAATCTACATAGTTGATCTTTAGTTGAATCTTATGCAGATATTTATATAGAGACTTGCGAATTTTAGATCATTCTCAGCGCAACGGAATCAGATGTTTGACCTTCCCAAAATTCTTCAGTTGTCTACATATGGCCATAAATGATAATCAGTTCAGAAGATTCTAGAATCGTCTCATTGATGACCTTTTCAAAATTATTTTAGATATATGTTTGCAATTTTCAGAATAGGGATGAATGTGTACTACCTAGTTGATCATTACAATATCATGTTTCCTATATTTGTTTCCTGTGTCTGTTTGTGATAAGCACAAAGAAAAAAATGAATGACATATTGTAATATTTGGATAAAATTTGGATATTACTTAAAACTAATTAATTCTTATATTTTTAATATTTCTAATATTCTAATAATAATTAATATTCTAATAATAATTAATAAAATACCTAGTACAGTCTCTAATTTCACATATTAAGAACAAAATAATAACATATAACTTGTTTCGCTATTTTTTGTCTCACTAATAAAATATTAGACGGGAATATACTCCAAGTTATAAATTAGTGATTATAAAATGAATTGTAATTTTAGGGCAAAATAAAATTGTAATTAAATAATAAGTAAATAATAATATTATAATTATATACAATAAAGTCGTACGTTGACATCATCAAACACTTGTATTAAACTTGATTTCATTTGAAGTAATTTTCTGTTTTCATACTTTATTTCCATGTTATTATGAGAAAGCTATTTTAAAATTCTCTATGAATAAGTAATGAAAAATCGTTTACTTCGCGTAAATATTTTCAATGATAATTTAATAAGTATTATCATTTTAAAGTATGAATAAATTCATACAAATCATCACAAAGCGGCGATGGTTGAATAGAAACCAGAAACAAACATGTTTTCGACGAATCGGCATGTAGGACACATATAAAAGCAGTCTATAAATTCATATAAACATTTTATTATTGAACAAGTAAAAGTATCAAACAATTTGTACTGAATAGACACCCCACTGGCAATAAAAGAACTAGGATGAACTTGTCTCGTCGAAAACGCCATTTATCAAGAACAGAACGTATTACTTTTCTTTGACTGAACTTTTCGCATGGACAGAAAATCATGCTGATATTATTACCTTTCTTCATTGACGCCTTTATTCGCATGAATAAAACGATCAATTTTCTCCGTATATTTATGGGTGTATATATACGTACAAAAAAAATAAAGAAAAATTGGTGAAATGTGCGACAAAATACCGCATAGGAAATCACAATAATTATAGTTGGGTATTTGTATTGATACGGCATGAAAAAATTCTTTTCAAAGTAAATGAGATTTTTTTGTGTATTATGTGATTTTTAAAATGTATATATATACAAAACACGCACACATACATATATATATATATATATATATATATATATATATATATATAAGCTTTAATAAATCGAATTATAAAGCGTTTTTCATTGTTAAAAAATTTATTCTTAAAATATGCAAGAAATGGAACAGTAAATAAGCACCACTAATAATTGTCGTTTTAAAAATGAATCAGCACTTCACATTTATATTTTAATTCATATAAAAAAATAATGTTATAAATATTAAAATAAGACTACTTCAGATCTATAACCCTTAAAATAAAATAGAGAATACAAAAAAATAAGAATTAACATTTTGCACGAAAGGGTTCAAATACAAATATTTATAATATTCGTTCATTTTCTGTGCACATCTTCATTTATTTGTTTATTATATTTTATCATACATTAAAACACTTTTCCTGTTGTAACTTTCATAAATTATTTTCATTCTACTATCATTTTCATAAGATTGTTTTCAGTTCTTGAAAAGTATCACTCAAATATAACTCAAGAATTTTATTAGAAAGAAAATAAAAAGTAGTAGGTAACGGATCTACTCCACATATAAAAAATTAGCACAGACATAACATCTAAAATAATAACGTAAAAGGATCAAGTATTAACTAGGAAGAAAATAATTTCAGCTTATGACCTTCAAATTTATATAAAAAACCGCTATTATTTTCCTTCGGCCTAATGTTATGTTGAAAATACTCAGACATCAGAAATATAGTAATTCTGAATTAGAATTTTGGAACTATGGACTAAATCAAATTTACAAATAAATAACTTTCGTCGTATCATAATCTTTTTCTTGTCAAAATACTCGATAATTAATCATTATTTTTATTATGATTTACACGTATTTCTATGGCAATTCCATTATTCTAAAGCGAGTGTGTCTTGATTTGCAACAAGAGAGCTTTGTTAGAACCTCTTACAAGGTTTTAATAGGAAAGTACGTCTTAACCAGGCCTATGACACTCGCTTATATTGCCAATAGATGCCTCTTGTAAGGGAATGTAAATACCTAATTAGTCAATTGTACTTCCTGATTTAATAGTGATACATTGCGAATATTATTCATTTTAAATTTAAATTCATGATATGTATATATATATATATATATATATATATATATATATATATATATATGTATGTATATATACATACATATTGTGTATATATATATATATATATATATATAATATATATACATACAAATATATATATATATATATATATATATATACATACTCATATGTAAATATATACATATATATATATATATATATATATATATATATATATATATATATATATACATAAACTGACTGATAATAATGATCAGCGTTGAAGGGAAGTGGGGTGCAACGTTTCGTTACATGTTCAGTCACATGAATCCAATTCACTCTATTGTGCATAAAAAAGTTTTCTTTGAATAATTGAATTCTAATAAAATGCATAAACATAACTCAACTGATGCAAAGAATATTTGAATAAATATTAACTTTATCAACATTAACATGCCAATCTCAATGGAACATCAATTCCATTCAACACATTTGATTTTATTTTTATCAGTTTTAGATAAAACAGAACCATTCAGATAGTAGAATTGTATGATTAAATAAGATGACTATTCTGTAGCATTTAGTAGCGAGTATTAGTTTCCTGAGTGATAAAATCATTATTAAACAGTCAAGTGATGTTTTAAATAAGTCTCCTGTACATATGAACATTGTATATATATTATATATAAAAACCCTCTAGATGGTAAAGTATATATTATTGTATTTAAATGAGCCTTAATACGAGTGATAATTTTAGATGATACTGTTTGCGTAATATTTATGCAGCAGTTTCCAATATTTGAAAACTAGATTCTTTCCAGTATCTATCCAAAGAGGGGTCCCTTTTAATATAATTTTATATCAATATAAAAGTAATATACTTTGCACCTAAGCCCGCTCGCTACCGTCTAGCTATCAAGTTAATTGACACAATTTAAATTTTTTTCTGTCATAAGCCTGATGTGGAAACTTTGGAGCCTTTTTTCTCGAAAATGGCTGGATAGTACGAGCTAGTACGTTACTATATTAATACATTTGGGTTACCCTACCAGTAAACGAAGTTTGATCGCAAAGTCGATTTCCGAGGTCGTATCCTCTCCTTGTAAGTAAAAAAATTCATTCTAATTAGATTGTACCTGACTTACTTATAATTATTTTTTGTTAAATTAAATATATTTTGAGTTTAAAGTTTGACACTGTTATACTATAAACCAACAGTTCTGAAATTGTAGCTTAATTCGCTCCACAAACGAATTATGTTTCACCCCACAAACTTCACCAAAAATTTCCAATCAAAAATATTCAAGTAATTATTATTTATTATTATTGATTATCGTTTTTATACATATCGAAAAAAAGTGAAAATCTAAAGAGTGTTCTCTAATTGTTCTCAATGTAAACAATTACTTAAAAATCGATAGAGTGGAATAATACTCTAACAAGGAGAGGGCGCTAACGTAAACAACTCAACTAGCTCGAGGGCCCGTTAGCTGGTAGGTAATGACCTCTAGTTTATGTTGCCTTAACCTTTTGATGCGCTTCTGGATCGTTCGAGATAAAATGCAGCTCGAAGTTACCGCTATTGAAGACGCCTCAAGACCGGTCCCCACACAACATAATTAAATAAGTAGCATAGTTGGTTAGGTAAAATGGCCGGAACGTTGTAGGTCTCATTTTAAATCTTTTTATCGGATTTTTTCTGTTTTTTGTAATCTATGTTTTTATAAGAAATTATTTTTTCTATACATTTTTATTGTTTTTTTTTATCAACAATGTCACCTTAAATTGTTTCGACGCTAATTTTTTTACTATTTATTTTTTTATCATAAAAAACACGTATATTTTTATATTCTTAAGAAAACATTGAAATAAATTGAGTGCAGCTACGCAAACTTGAACTCTACAGCGTGATGCAACGTATCAAACCTGTAAATATTACAGCGAGCAACTAACTTCCATTGACGGGTGATGATCACGAAAGAAATGGTGATTCATAATCACGGTAGAGGAATGTTAACACATTGCGGACGGATCACGAGAATTCTCGTGTCTTCGGTTCTAGAGCTTGTAGCCAATCACGAGAACTCTTATATTTATATTTTTGTCATTTAGTGTGGAGCAGTGTAAAAGAAAACGCATTCGCTGAGGCTATATATGAAATGAAATATATAGAGAGATATAATAACAAATTAACAAATATATTAATTCTTTACATTCGGATGATTATTTGGAGAAACCAAAATAATATTTTATTTCATTACACAGCGAGACACTACTTACCTTTTCAGTTATATTTAATTAATTTGTATTAACATTAGTTTCTCAAAAAAACCCTCTGTAAATATTACTTTAATGAAAGAATATTTTGTTAATAAATATAATGAATTTTAGTGTAACGCTATAGGTTAACAAATATGAATTAGAAACAACAGCTGTGGAGAGCAGTTCAATATTCTAAGAGACAAAATTTATCGTTATTTGAAACTTTAAAAAAATATTAAAATATAAAAAGAAAACAAATGTATATAGAATAATAATTTTTTATGAACGGCACAAAATATGAAAATATTGTGTATGAAAATTACTAAAATGTTACTAAGATATATATATATATATATATATATATATATATATATATATATATATATATATATACATATATATATACATATATATTGAATTTAAGGTAATATTGTCGTAGTGTATCTCGAGCTCGGCTTAAAAAAAGAGGAATTTTTCTCCAGTAATTTAAATGTTTTATACTTCATTCTTGATACAAGACAAACTTCCTTGACACTTTCCAAATAATATAAAAATAAATTAGGAACCTACTTCACTTTCAGATTTGTTGTATTCAGCCTAATAAAAGGAAAATAAAAATAAATCTAGACGAATACAAAATTTGCGAACTCAATAGAAAGAATAATCTGTGAAAATAGTTTTTCACGTTAAATAAATTAATATGAGACAATTTAGATTTTACACTCTAACTAAATTAACATTTATAAGCCAATATTTCAATTACTTCAAAAACGACAAAAATGTTTCTAATCGATTGGTATCAATAATTGATTTATTTTTTATTGATTATTTGTGCGCATTTTAATGACGCAGTTATCGCTTTTATAATGTTATTTTCTTGTATTTTTAGCGATATGAATATGAGAGATCTCCACCAGAATGCTCACGAGAAAATATCACATAAGTTGTGGATATGATCAATCATCAATTATTTGAAAATTTTTGATCAGAAGAAAATTGTTTTCGGTTTTTACATCGAGTGGAAAATTAATTGGTGAAAATAAATATAATGCCATTCAATTTTAATTTTATAATAACTCAATAAACTCATTAATCAGTCATCATTTTTGTGGTACACAAAAAAATTCATCACATTGATATACATGCCGATTCTCATTTCATGTTCAGTTGAGGATGTCTAACTTGAACTACGGTTCTAAATTCTATTACTAGATGACATATAATGTTATTTTGTGTCATATTCCACAATTCTATTGAATATTTAAAAAATTTAACCTTAATCTTTATATATATATATATAAAGAGAAAAAAAGAGAAACTGATCATTTTACATTAGAAATTCCGAATAGACGATTAAGAAAGTGTTAACAACTTTTCAATAGATCTAACATCGTTATAAAATAAACCATTAGAACAATGATGGAAATATGAGCTTTATCGAAAGTTTGTTAAAAAATTTAGTTGGTACATCTAAGAAGCTGAAAAAAATTATATTTTATTAAAAATTATATTATAAATTAAATTATATTTATATATTATATCTCATAAAGAATTGACTTATGTTAAAATATTAATGAGAGATAAAACTATACTTAAACATAAAAACCCATAACATTTTATTTTACTGCTTTATATATATATATATATATATATATATATATATATATATATATATATATATATATATATCAACAAACCGTAGGTGACAATCATTCACATTTTATTTCGATTCCTTTGTCCTCCCAGTTGAACGATATGAATACTTCTTCTAAAGCTGCAGTAAATAAACTTGGAGAAATTTACCGTCAAGGTTTAATTCATGTAGATTTTTTCTAGCAACTCGATTTATGTCTCCTCTATGCCCTGGTTCTTCAATGCAGATATGTCCGATGATGTGGTGATAGAGTCGAAAGCCTTTTCATAATCTATAAATGCGAAACAACCAATATTTGGTATTGATTTGACCGGTTGATAACTTCCTTCACTACCTAAATGTGATCCATTGCACTAAATCCGCTTCTAAATCCTCATTGCTCCCTTGATTGAGCGAAAACTAGCTGCGCTTGTAAACGTTTTGAAATTATTTTTATAACGATTTTATATATTGTAGGCAGTAGACTAATTGGGCGATAATTTTTAAAATCCTCTTTATCTTCTTTCTTGACAGAAGATTTTTGATTACTTTATTTCTTTTTGGAATTAAGTATGGAAAATAATATTGACCAAATGGCCACTTCTGACTGCGCCGCAAAAGTGAACTCTTTCGAAGACATTTTTTATTATATTTTACATCAATGTCACCGAATTTCGGGATTAATTAATCTGAAAACATGATATTGAGTATTTTCATTGTGGTCTACTCGTAGAACGTGTTTTGTGTGATGTAGCACCATCTTGTGGAAACCACATTTTCTCGAAGTACAAATCGTTTAATTGCCTTGCCAAAAAGATATTTATCATTTCACGATAAGATTCACGGGGTGCCTTAACAGCATTTCCTAGGATTTCTCGAAGAATTAAGGGCCAATGACACCTTCGAAGCGAATATCGCAACGCACTGTCAGTTTGTGTAGATATAAGGATCATTAGTAGATCAACTGTGATTTTTCAGAATCAGAAAAACGAATTTTACTTGTTGATGAAGCCACTCAAGTCAAACTGAGCCATGTACATCAAAATGATTTTTTTTCAAAAGTCTGAGTTGTCTGTATTGAGGTACAACATAGAATTATTCTATTCCAGGCAGCGTTCCTGATATCTGGGCTTAATTACTTGTGTCAACTGAATCTTCCACGTGAATAATGTAAGTCTTTCTTCAAAATACTCCATACAACTCGGGGAGGAAGTCCCAATTTCTGTACAAGATGTCTGATGAAGGTGCTCGGTATTTCGGCCATGCTTTAACGCTCAGCTTCAATATTTTCCATTGAACGTGCGGTGTGAACACACCCAGACTTCAATCTATCTACCACGAAAGCATCGTTTTCGAATCGCTTCACTAATCAAAATATTGCAGACTTGCTTAATACATTATCTTGATCGAAATTTGGATATAGTTTTCTAGGCATTTCCAAAATGGAAGCTAAGTTTCATAACACGTTTTTCAATAATTACACATTGTTGAATCGAATAGCATTCCATAATGAATTTATCATGTCTATACTCTTCAAATGTCAATTTCCAACTAGCAGTGAACTACCTGAAAAAAATAGCGACCAATCAAAGTTGTAGATCTTTTCCAAACATTCTGTATATACGCATATAGAAATTTTATATATTATGATAACTTTCAACCAATAATATTGTCTCTAATAATAATATAATTTTACTATTTTCATAAAAACTTTAACGCTTCTGTAAATAATAAATAAGAATAATTTTATATTATAAAGAAATATCAGCTCACGACCGAACAATTATATATTTTAAGCTTTATGATACAAATTCATGGAACTGCATATATATATATATATATATATATATATATATATATATATATATATATATATATGTACATATATACATATATATATATATATATGTATATATATATATATATATGTTTGTATATGTAATTAGATTCGTCGCGCATTGAAAATAAAGACATTTTTTTTGTTTTTTTTGTGCTTTCAATGGAAAACTAATTAATCTCGTGAGGCAGTGAAGAGAATTTCTCCGCTTTTCAGTGTCACTAAGAAAATCTCTAATTAAATTTGTATTAAGAGTTGTCCTTGTACAACTATACATTTCTTGAAAAGAACAGAGTTAAAAAGGTTCTCTGTCTAATGCCATTTTAAGCACACGGGCAAATATTTTCTTATAGTAAGATAATTTTAAATAATATTTATATTTTTATTTAGTTATATATCTCTGTCACCTGCAACATTTTTCGTTCAAAAGTAATTGTTTTATGTTAAAAAATATTTGTCCTTCATTAATACTAGTATTTTCAAAACATCATTATTGTACAAATTCGAATTAATATTAAGAAACGAGTAGTTCTGTCTATGTTTTAAATTCAAAATATAAATTTCATTCAATTTATCTGTTACTAATATATGATAACATTTTTATGATCATATATTATTTGCAAATATTAGATTTGAAAAATAATTGCGGTAATAAAATTATATCAAGTTGTTGTAAAAATAATTGCGGTTTAGGACCTTCGAATTCGTATAAATTTTTTAATTTAAATGGTTTTAAGTAGTCCAGAACTGCAGGATGACATTCGTTTAATTTTTGTGCAAGCAATCGATTGCTGTGCGTGGTTCTGATTCAACTAACGCCTTCAGTTGGTCGTTATAAACTGAAAGAGGACGCCTGCAATTATCTTCATATTCAATGCTCTCGTACTCAGGACGAAATGTGAGAAACCACCATTGTACCGTATGTTGTTTAACAATGCCCACGCCAAAAACATAATTTAGTTTAGGAGCAATTTCTGCTACTTAACCACCCGTTTTGAACTCATGCAAAAAATGCTCTTTTTTATTTCTTTTCCATTTTTAATTCAACTTAAAATAAAATTAATAATAAAACCAAATTCGATTTTACCAAAATACAGACCGAAAAATGCACTTTAAAGTAATATTAACATATGGTAATACACGATGAAATGACATTTTCATTGATAAAATTAAGATTAAAATTCAGAAAACAATAACCGCAATTATCTTTCTACCAATCTAATATAAAGAGACGAATACATAAAAGAACAGCTATGATTAATACGAGCGTTATTCAAATATAAATCGTTTTTTTCCGTACTTTTTTATAAATTAATATTTTTCAAATGTTCACAACTCATTTTTCTACATGGTTTCCACTAACAATTGAATACTTTTACCATAGGATTGATAATTTTTGGATGAATTCAGAAAACAAAAACCGCAATTATTTTCCTACCAAAATCATATTTAAACATTTATTTTCGTTTATTAGTAATGTCGACTTATATCAAATTGATGACTTATATGATGTATTTTACACACAACCATGTTCTTGGAAGTTGAATTTCAATATGCATTTTAAAAAAGCATTGTTAATTTAATGATTTTCAGAAAATGACTAACTTAATTATATTAAAAAATCGTTTAGAAACTTATCCCAACTCATAATTGTTTATAATGATTCATTTTTAATTATCACTGGAATGCTATATAATCATTTTTGTATCCTAAATGACTCAAAAAATGATTTATTGATTTCATTCCATAAAAGCAGAACTTATTGAAAATGTAAAAGTACGATTTTAAATTTTATGTTTTCACTACTGGTTTTCTTCATGAAAAATAAATATTTAAATGTGTACACACATTCAGAAACGTTCTTCGAGCAAAATATTTTGTTCTTATATTTATTCACAAAATATGTATGAATGTTTCCTAATACAAGATATAAGTAGCTATAATTGTATATCAAATATTTTCTTTATGTTGTCGTTAAAATATGTTCTTAACTAATATTGACATTTTACCTAAAAACTGAATAAAATGTAAACAAATGATATGTTTCAAAAATAATAATGTAAATACTATATATTTTAGTATTATTTGTTAAATAACAAAGATATAAATGATTAAAAACGTATGACCTACATAAATACATAAAAATACACTGGAAAATACTTGTAAAAATAGTTGATTTCACGTTTTTCGCAAATAAAATCTTCACATACTCCACAGATTATATTTCTGTTAAATGAAGCGACTTCTATTAAACTCAAATGAAGAAATTAATTGATTTCAAACGTTTTACAAATAATTTTATTATCTAACAAGTAGTAGACAAATTTATTTAAATCCCATCAATTTCTTTTATTTTCTTACCAATATTCCGTTTTTATGAAAACTGATTTGTACTCTGGTACTAATTATTACGGCCATGTAAAAAATGCATCATAACAAGAGATGCATTTTTTTTAATTCTACGAACATACCATCGGGCAGCGACACAATTATTTGCTGTTCGATATTTCCTACTCACTGTATTTAACAAACGAAAATCCATCTCTTCTAATCGCTTGACGGTACTCAGCATTAAAAACTATCCAAAGAACTAAAATTAAACAGCCATCATCAATTCAGAAATAAATAAGCTATTAAATAAAAAAACTTTCCTTCCATTAGCACCTCTAAAATTTTATTATATATATATATATATATATATATATATATGTATGTATATATATATATATATATATATATATACGTACATACATATATATATATATACATATATAAAGGATTTCTAATAAAGACACGACTTTTTAAAAGGTTATATTTCGCAAAAGTCAAACTGATAGATGTATTTTTTTGACATTTCTTAACTTTTGACATTTCCATTTTTAGTTATGGCTTCGAAAACAACAAAACAACACACTGAAATAATACAATTGTATTATGAAAATGGTCGCTAGATAAAAAATACATTTCGTAAATTACGCGATATTTATTCTTCTGGTCCATCTGAATCTACAATTCATCGATTAGTGAGTAAATTTAAGGATAAAGAAACACAAACTCGTGTTCTTAGTGCTCCTTCTAGAGAAAACATTGCCATGGTTTGTGAAAGTGTATCAGGAGATCCAGGAATGTCAATTCCTTAACGTTCATAGCAATTGGATCTTTCACAGACAACTATATTGAGTACTTTCAGTAAGGATTTATTGCTGAAGGCCTATAAGGTACAATTAACACAATAATTGAAGTAAGTAGACCATTCATTGCGTCGGCGATTTATAAATTGGATATCAAAACAACAACATGGTTTTTCTGAGACATAAATTGGCCCCCAAAATCCTACAATTTAACACCGTTGGACTATTTTCATTGGGGTCACATTAAAAGACAGGTATACATCAATAATATGTAACAATTTCTGATCTAAACGATGAAATCTGAAGTGTAATTGGTGAGATAGGTCCCCAGGTGTGTAGGGATTTGAAGCCGAATTGAAGTACGATTTTTTACCCCGTCGACCATATTCGCCTGATTTAACTCCATCCGATTTTTATCTGTTCCCAAATCTGAAAAAAAATATTTATGACAAACGATTTTCTTCAAATGATAAACTGAAATCAGTCAACGGCTATTTTGTAAATCGTGAGAAGTCGGACTTCCAGACTTTCGGCACCGTTGTTTCCAACTCGTTGCACTCTGCGATCGCCTGGGGGGCTGCGCTCCCGCTCGCTTTTCTCGTATCGCATATATTCACTCAATATCGTAATATATATATATATATATATATATATATATATATATATATATATATATATTGTCGTATCCCTCGCGCGTTGATTGTAAGAACGATTCCCTTTGGTACCCGATGGTCAATCTTGATTGATTGATTTTCAGCTGCTGTCGCCATGTACATTTTTTTATACTTTGTCCAAAAGTGTCTTGTATCACATTTAATTATTTAATTTGTTATCAGAACAAATACAGTCAACTAATTTTATGCGTATGATATATTTTGTTATCAGAACAAATCCAGTCGATAACTGTCCAAGCATCCTTTTTGCATCTAGCTGTTGTTCTCTAAATTTTTCTGGAACGATCTAGTTGTTCTATGATATTGCTTGCGTAGACTGCTATGACTCAATTCGTTTGTATGACGTATACCACAATATATATATATATATATATATATATATATATATATATATATATATATGTATATATATATATATATATATTTATATATAATATATATTTTTATATAAATATATATATATATATATATATATGTCCATATAATCACACCCGGAGTTACATTGCAACGTAGTTCTTTTATAAAGCACATTTCATTGTAGTTGCTATGATAGCAATATCATAATTTCTCATAAAACTTTCGTATAACTTCGGATGTCATCGTTAATAATAATTTAATACAAAGTCACTACACATTTTTTTAAAAAAAATTTGTCCATTTTTCAAATTTTACGCAATATTTTTTTTATATATAGATAGAAAAATAATTCCCAAAAGGTAAAGTCTTTCATAATCAGATTACGAATTTTTCAAATTACCTTCGTCTTAAGATATGTAAAATTGTGGAAAAAATAGTGTAAAAAATGATTCGATATATAAATAAATTATATGGAGATACCGTGGAAGATATTCGTAGAAAAGCCAACTAAAAAATTCCTATCATAATTTTGAGAGCAGTAGTATTTGAAAACATTAAACTATTACGACCGTAAGCCTCATCTAAAATTATAAATATTTATATAATATATTTGATACAGCAGAAAAAATCGTTTTTCGATTTTTTTCAGGTCGCCTGTACAGGTCGTAATAAATGCGTAGTTTTTCACACACACGTTTCTGTTTGCATGTCAGGTCCACATATACAGGCAAACCTGTCCGGTCTACTGCATTGTGTGTGGCGGGCGCACGTTTGTTAACACACGTTTTGGTTTTGTTTGTGCAGGTCTACTTGTTCAGGCAAAACTGTCAGGTATACCATAATGTGTGTAGACGGTTTTAGAAAGGAAATTTATACTGAGCAATCAAAGAGAGGAAAGCTGCTATCTTCTACTATGCATAAGATCAGCAATGGGTAGATACAATACTTAGGGATGAGAGAAAACATATGGATCTGTAATAATATAATGAGACAATACCGATTATATAACAATTGGTCTGTTTATATAATTCTTTTTAGAATCTGAACGGTTATCATTAACTGGATATGGATTATATTGAATTTGATCTAATTAATAGCAGCAGAAACAGAATTAGTCACTATAAAGTAATTCATAAAAATGGTTTAGGATTATAAAAATATTCAACTTACTAAATCTGACATATATATATATATATATATATATATATATATATATGAACTATTATCTTAAAAATAGATCACACCATGAAAATATTTGTGAAACATAAAATATATGCTTTATATTTTCTATCCTCGCACTGCAATTGATGAAATGGGACTTATTTGAATTGTACCTACGAAAATTTTAAATTATATATATATATATATATATATATATATATATATATATATCTTAATTATTTTCAACAGTACCCAATTTATGTCTACATTTTGTCCTTTTTTGGAGTACCGTGTGTCTAAAATTTATCCCAAACAAAACTAACCTATTATATATGACCGTCATTATTATTATATTTTACTAAGTGAAACTCAAGTATAGAAAGTATATCAGTTCTAACAAATCATTTCGTTATTTAACTTTATATATTTGTTTGGACGATATGATCAATTTTATTTTTGAATAGCAATAACTTCGTATCAATTACGTTATCAATGCAAAGTTATTTATACCGATGACTGTAAATTAGAAAATAATAGTCTTTAAATTTTTAAATAAGTTTTGTTCAAAACTTTGGAAACAATGGGGTATTTTTTTAATATATAAAGACAAAATATATACTCCTCGAAATATTGATAACGTGAATTTTCTTTATAATACGATAGTTATCTTTTCGAAGAATCGTAAGAAGAATACATATAAATAACTAAGAAAATGATTAAATATAAATTATGCAAATAATCTGTGCAAACACCAGTATGATTTCTTTAAGTACACCGTAAATAAATTCATTCTTGCGTTCTAACCGAATTTTCTCGACTATTACAGTATCATCTACAGTTCTCTAAAAAAAGGATCATTACTTACTTTTGTCTCTCAAAGATTCACTCTCGCTGACACGACGCTTCCGTAATCTTCCGTGACGCTTCCGTGATTTTTTCGTAACCATTCCATGAGCCATCACTGACTTTTATGTAACCCAAACGTGACTCTTCCGCGACCCGTTAAAAACCTTTCCGTTACCTGTCCGTGGCACATCCGTCTAACTTAAAAACTTAGCTCATAAACGGTGATTACTAACCATACAAGTATACAAAATATACTTTACGTTTTTCATTCTATTTAAAATGTAAATGGTTATATACACTGTAAAAAAGATTCCGTGCACCGAAAGAAATTGTAGTTGACACAACTACATGGCGGGGTTAAATGTACTAGTTCCGTCAACTACGCGATACAGTTGTTGGGCCGTTGTTGTCTCAACTACGTATGTAGTTGGAGCAAATGATGCAAAATTTGACGCAATTTATGAAACTAAATGATTGAAAAAATTAACAGTTGAATAAATGTAAAATACTGAAATGAATATTGTAAAAAAATTGATTCACAGTATTGTTTGTTTCCTCCGCCAGACTTCGAATTTGTATCAAATGAATAAAATAATGAAACGAACGATACGCAAGAATTAAAATAACAGATAAATAATTTACTATAATTTATTAATAAGTTCACACAAATGTTTTGTCATATTTAATTGACAAAGAATTATATTCATTCAAAATTATGCATAATTTCGCGAATCTTGAGGAATATTTAAATCAATCATCAAATTTCTAACCTCTAATATTTGACAAATCTATTTTAACATATTTTCGGCATTGAACTAATTTGAAGTCGTCTTTACTTCAGTGATATAGGGAATTTCGATTAAATTATCGAATCTATTTGAAAGGAATATTTATATATATGAATGAATAATACCTTTTAATTATATGTAATAATTTTGACGGAAAACGTCTTACACCGCGGGTTTAATATGGGTTGAGATTATGCGAAAGTCGATTGGTGCCACACAACAAAATTTGGTGGCACACAACTTGGGCTTGAGCAGCCATCCAGTCACTTCACACTCCGACTACTTGGCACTAAGGGAGACTTGGATGGATAAAGATAAAATCTTTGATATATCCGGCTTTAAACATATTAAGTCCAAAGAGTGCAAACAACACGGCAATGGCAGCGATGACCCCCAGCCAAGTACGAGTCGTGGCACTGGCTAGAAGCGTAGCACGGCATGGTGGCACGACAGTCTTTAAGAATCAGAAAACGTACAGGGCTCATAACGTGCAGGGTTATTCTGGATTCAATTGTTTACAGGATGTTCATGTTGACGAAGGTGTGCTAGTAGAAATTGAAATGCCTAACTAATTTATATTTGTTCTAGTGTCAGTCTACATTCATCCAACACACATCACTCAACTACGAGGGTGGTCCCAGAAGTACCCGGCCTGACCTAAAGATGGCGGTAGTTGTTTGAAAAATATCACTGTATTAGAAAGTACACAATCTATAAAGCATATGTTTCAAGTTTGAGGACGCCACGTTGTTTAGTATTTGTTTGGCAGCCATCAATAGTGAACGTTTTCAGTGAATTTGTGAAAATGGAGAAAATTGGTCATCGTTACGTGATACAATACTTTTATTTGAAAGGCCTCAGCCCAACCAATATAAAAGCTGAGCTGGATTCTACTCTGGGTGAGTCTGCTCCTTCGTTTACAATAGTGAAATATTGGGTGGCAGAGTTTAAATGAGGCCGTACGAGCTGCCAAGACGAGCATCGCAGTGGTCAACCAAATGAGGTGACGACTCCAGAAATGGTGAAGAAAATCCACAAAGCGGTACTGGATGATCGTCGACTGAAAGTACGCGAGCTAGCAGACATAGTAGGCATTTCAAAAAGTGCGGTACATCGCATATTATCTGAAAATTTGGACATGAGAAAGCTGTGTGCAAGATGGATGCCGCGTTTGCTCACACTCGAGCAAAAACAGTGTCGTGAAGATGTTTCAATTGAGTGTTTAGCGAAGTTTCACAGCAACAAAGCAGAATTTTTGCACCTTTTCATAACCATGGATGAAACATGGGTCCATCACTTCACACCCGAGACAAAAGAACAATCAAAACATTGGACTGAAAAGGGAGAACCGGCTCCAAAGAAGGCGAAGACCGTTTCATCTGCACGCAAGGTCATGTCGTCGGTTTTTTGGGATGCGCGTTGGATAATTTTCATTGACTATCTTGAAAAAGGAAAAACTATCAACGGCGAGTATTATGCGAACTTATTGCAACGTTTGAGCGAAGAAATCAAGCAAAAACGGCCGCGTTTGGCTAAGAAGAAAGTGTTGTTTCATCAAGACAACGCACCAGCTCACAAATCTGTTATTGCAATGGCCAAAATTAATGAATTAAAGTTTGAATTGCTACCTCATTCACCGTATTCGCCAGATTTAGCCCCTTCGGATTATTTTCTGTTCCCAAACTTAAAAAAATGGCTCAGTGGTCAAAGATTTTCCAGCGATAAAGAAGTGATGTCGGCAGTTAATGGGTATTTTGAGGAGCAAGACAGTTCTTCTTATAAAAAGGGTATCGAACTTATTGAAAATCGCTGGGAAAAGTGTATAGAGCTGAAAGGAGATTATGTTGAAAAATAAATATATTTTTTTCCATAATTTTTGTGTTTTCTTTGTTGGGTCGGGTACTTCTGGTACCATCCTCGTATATCGAGATGTTTCTTTTTCAACTAATGCTTTACTACACAGAGCATGTCAGAACAATAGTTAGCGACTGGCAAAGCGACCCCAAAAATATCGCTTCTGCTCACCGCGGACTTTAACATTGATGCGTTGAACGATCGTTTGAAACAGTTTCTGAACAACAAGTTTAGATTGGTCTTGCCCACAGATCCAACTGGCTTCACAACTTTAAAGAATATCACTATAGACTTAACGTTCTCTAGAGATATAAGTGTAACATGTAAGTCTTACATATCGTACTACTCGTAACATTGTCCTGTCTTTAACAAAATTTTACAAATTAGTCAGCATTGTGACAAATAAATAAAAAGACATACATCTTTGTTGTGCTCATTTCTTTCTTAGTAACCCTAAAAACACTACGCCCCGACAACACCGTTTAGGTAAGACGTTTTCCGCCAAAATCGTCAGCGGTAGTGTCGGAGATACTACCTACTAATTTTTTTTTTCATTGTCTCAATGGAAACATATTCGTCTTAAATTCAAATTCTTTAATACTAATACATATCTGCCAAGTACCTATCATCGTTGGTTTCACTTTTTTTTACAGTGTATACATACATATATATATATATATATATATATATATAATTATATGTGTGTGTGTATATATATATATATATAACAGGTGGGCTGAAAAGTTCGTAGGCTACACATAGATGGCGCTACTAGTATCAAATCCATATGATTTTTAGTTAGCCCTTACCTTCAAAAGACGCGTATATAAATTTGACAGCTGTTGCACTATTAGTATCTGAGTTATAGCATTTTTAGTGAAAGAACTTTTGTTACCTTGAAAAAATGGATAAAAAGGAATTTCGTGTGTTAATAAAGCATTGCTTTTTGGCGAAAAAAAATACTGTTGAAACCAAGGCTTGGCTTAATAAACATTATTCGGACTCTGCACCAGGAAAATCAACCGTAGAGAAGTGGTTTGCTAAATTTAAACGAGGCGAAATGAGCACCGAGGACGATGCACGCAGTGGACGCCCCAAAGAGGCTGTTACCGACGAAAACATCAAAAAAGTCCACAAAATAATTTTTGATAACCGTAAAGTGAAGTTGATTGAGATAGCTGAGACCCTAAAGATATCAAAGGAACGTGTTGGTCATATCGTGCATGAATATTTGGATATGCGAAAGCTCTGTTCAAAGTGGGTGCCGCGCGAGCTCACAATCGACCAAAAACAACAACGAATCGATGATTCTAAGGAGTGTTTGGAGCTGTTCAATCGTAATAAATCCGAATTTTTGCGTCGATATGTGACGATGGATGAAACATGGCTCCATCATTTCACACCGGAGTCCAATCGACAGTCAGCCGAGTGGACTGCACGTGATGAACCGACTCCAAAGCGTGGAAAGACGTAAAAGTCGGCTGGAAAGGTTCTGGCATCAGTATTCTGGGATACTCATGGTATAATATTCATTGACTATCTTAAAAAGCGAAAAACCATAAACAGCGACTATTACGTAGCGTTATTGGAGCGTTTAAAAGACGAAATCGCGAAAAAGCGGCCTCATTTGTAGAAGAAGAAAGTGCTGTTTCATCAAGACAATGCACCGTGCCACAAATCAATGAAATCGATGGCGAAATTGCAAGAATTGGGCTTCGAATTGCTTCCGCATCCACCGTACTCTCCAGATCTGGCCCCCAGCGACTTTTTTCTGTTCTCAGACCTCAAGAGGATGCTCGCTGGACGGAAATTTTGCTCCGATGAAGAGGTAATCGCCGAAACTGACTATTTTGAGGCTAAAGACAAATCGCATTATAAAAATGGTATCGAATAATTGTATGACCGCTATAATCATTGTATCGCCCTCGAAGGGAACTATATTGAATAATAAAATCAAATTCTATCAAAAAAAAAATTTTTTTCTATGCAAGCCTACGAACTTTTTAGCCCACCTGTTATATACAATTAAATGTACGAACGTTTTATAGATTTTCAGCACTAAAAATTTCATTTTTTTATTCTACATATCTCAATTATTAATAAAAAGTATAAAGTGCATTTTTCCAAATACGAACTGTTTATTTAAGACTGAAAAAGAAATTTGGCCTTCATAGGAATGTCAAATTTTTGTCTCGTTCATCAATTAAAAATGTCATTTAGAGTAATAAATATCTTTCTATGTTATAAAAATGAAACAGTGCTGCCGTTCTCGTGACTTTTATTCGTTCTCTAATTGATTGATATCGGTCACGTGGTCTCTGATTGATTAATTTCAGTTACATGATATACGATTTCAGTTAAAATTATTAAGAAATTTATTCAAAATATTGTACCCACTAGTGCTTTAGAGTAAAAAAATTACCACACATTTTAACATTGTATTTTGTTATGTTAACTTTCATAAACTTTTCCAATAAAAATTTTACAACACCAACACCCCGCCCCCCCTCAAAGGTTAGCGATCACAGAAAATAAGGTGCGAAGCCCTCTAGTTGTAATAAAATAAAATAAAATTACAGTTCTCGAAATATTTATTTTATATTGAAATTTTATTTAAATTAAGGCAATTGTATTTCATAACAATTGTAATGTAATAGAAATTATATAAAAGATAATTGAAAAAATATACAATTTGTCTGTATGAATAAAACGAAAATATTCTCGAGTACGACTAATACAAGTTCTAAATAAATCGTCAGTAAGTATCGTCTACAGTTCTCTAAAAAGAAATTATTACTGTTTCCTCTCGAAGATTCACTCACAATATTTTCCCCAATTCTAAAATCATGTTTATCTAGGTGTTCAATTAGTTAATCATTTACCTAAATTTCTATGAATAGTTGCGTCTTTTTTTTATTATCACTCGTTTCTTTCTAGAATCTGTAAAAATAGTTGTTTCCTTGTAATATTTCTTATTAAGATTGACACTCGGTCCATACTTCTTTAGTGACCTTAGTAAACTCCACATTCACCATTACCTTCCCCATCTGTATCTTATCCATAATTTTTCTAAGCCTCTTACATAACTAATGCTTCTCTCTTCCATAAGACTTCCAAGACCTTTTCATGAAACTTCCATTATATTTCTATAATATTACTGATCCCGTGATCGTTCAATAGCCTTTCCATGTTCAATATGACCCTACAGTAAAATGTTCATGACTGTTCCAGATGATAATGTAAACCTGTAATTCTTTCGTGACCATCCGTATTCTTTCCGTGACTCTTTCAAACCATCTACGAAATTATATCTACACCTTTTTATAAAGCATTCGTGACACTCATATCTCCTCCATGTTCGTTCTATGACTGATCCATAAACATTTCAAAAATCGATGAGAATCCTTCAGTAACTATCCGCGACATGTCCGTCCAACAAAAATAGACAGCTTATAAACGGTTACGTAGCCATAGATATAATAAATTTCACTGATAATGCTTGATATTGACTGAATAATAATTGTTTTAAAAATAACAGCACCAGGGTTAAGGATATGATAAATAAATATTTATCATATCCTTAATCCTCATATACTATTAGGAAGATGAATTGAAAGCCGCTGTTTTTTTGTTTTTTTTTTTTTTGAGCATTTATTCCAAAACAAAATGTGTGAATAAATTAATCAAAGTATTTACCCTCGGAAGCTATGACTTTTTCCCAATTTTCTGGCAGAATTTGAAATCCACGACGAAAGAATGGTCTATATTTTAAGCCAATCCATTCAGCAACCCAAGTTTCGACTTCTCTGTAATTATGGAAATGTGGATCTTCCAAAGCGCGTTGCATCGATCGGAACAGATGGAAAACGCTTAGGTATTGATCCGGAGAATACGTTGGGTGCGTGTGAACTTCCCATTCGAGCTCTATCAGTGATTGTTTCACGACTATTGCAACATGGGATCGAGAGTTGTCATGGTAAAAAATAACTTTTCTGCAATTTGATGCAATTCATGTTTCTACATTAAATTATCATTCAAATGCTCCAATTGTTGGCGGTAACGTTTGGTGGTGGTTGTTTCCTTCGATTTCAACAGTTCATAATACACGACCCTCTTCATATCCCACCAAATAGAGAGCATTTTTTGTGACCGTGAATATTTCGCTTTGGTGTCGACGTTGATGGTTGGCCAGGATCAACCCATGATTTTTTGTGTTTCGCGTTATCAAAATAGATCCATTTTTCATTCCCGGTCACGATACACCAAAATAAACTCTTCTTTTTATGCCTTGAAATTAAAAAGTCAAGATGTTTAAACGATTAGAAATGGCATTTTCGATCGATTCATGCGGAAGTCATATTCCTTCTTTTTGGATCTTTTCTATGGCTTATAAACGTCATAAAATGGTTGATTTATCGACTTCAAGCTGTTGAGCCAATTTTTTTGAGTGTCTGAGTAGAGATTTATTCCATTAGAGCTTGCAGTTGTTCATCTTCAAATTTTTTCGATTAACCTCGCTGTTATTTGTCGCGAACGTCACAATCACCACTTTTGAATCGTCGAAACCAATCTCTACAAACTGTTTCCGATGGAACAGATTCACCATATAGTTTTCGCAAGCAATCGATGCGCTTCAGCTGCGTCTTTCTTCAAATTAAATTAGTGTAGAAATACACATCAGAAAAACAACTTATTGCGTTTCATTTTAATTCGGTTACTGAAAAATATTGTGTAAACAAATGATAAGGTCTGATGACTGTATTTTAGTGGAAAATGTTCACACTTTAAAATTACATAAGACACATCTGTCTGCCCACAATATATGCACCTAGAACCATCTACAAATGAACAGCGGGTTTCAATGCAACCTCATATAACAATTTTGAATAGTTTACGTTTACCATATGAATGATGGTCGATATATCATCAGTGTTTTCTATTAACTCTGTATAAACCTATAATTTTGAGATAAAAATTCATAAAATACAATGATACTAAATCTGTTTATATCTTTAGTAATCAAGAAGTCGATAATAATAAAAACCATCATACCATCCATTACCCGCGAGAATATATATATATATATATATATATATATATATATATGCCAAAATTTTTCTATCAACTTTTATTTTACTTCTAACTTCTTATATCATAGTTAGCATATCCTTATTTTGGTATGCGACAATGTTATTTTAGTTTTTATATGAAAAAATATTTAATATTATTTCTAAACAAAAATAAAAAATGCAATCTGTCTAAATAAATTTTTATTTTTACTATAAAATCACTTGTATATATTTAAGAAAAAGTCAACGAAAAATAGATTCTTGCTAATAAATAACATATATGGTTCTTTATAATATAAAAACCCACATTTCTCGTCATTTTGTCTTACAGATACGAATATCTCTACGGTGAAGAGAAATGTTTGGTTTGTCAACTCATAGGTTTCAAGTTTAATTCATTAAGTTTCGTTTTTAGGTATTTTTTATGTTTATATTATGCTGTAAAAGCCAATAAATAATTTTTTATTTCTATATTTCTCTTTATTTTCTTTCTTTTTATTTTGACTGGCTATATGCTAGTTTACTAAGAATAATAGCGTTTAAAACCTTGAGATTGACCTGCATTTATGTCCTGCACGTTTTCTTTCTTGCAACTATTTATTCCTTTTTACCCGGATTGAAGTTTAAAAAATATTTTCAAATATATTTTATTATATTTAAAATATTCTATCATGAATTGATTTTAAGTTAATAAAATTTGACAAATGGACAGTTTATAATTTAATTTAATAGATACATTGTATTCAGCATTCACTATTAATTAAATCATGTTGATGATTGCTATTCTTTGTTTAAAAGGTTGTATTTTTAAGATAAAACAATTTTACAAATATGTATATATATATATATATATATATATATATAAATTTTAAAAAGTAAATAGAAAAACTTAAATTAATTTTTTAATTATAACTTTAATAATTTAACAGAATAAGAAAAAATATATTTACTCAAATCCTACTGTGAGTATTAAAAGTGCTCCTGTGGTACCGCAACGCCTCGTAAGCCTTGTTGCGTTACGAGAAGAAACAATTTATTGAGTAGAAAAGCCCATTTAAAGCTCTCCGGCAAAAGCGTAGCAATTCGTTTTTCAGTTCCCCTTTTTTGTTGCATTAGTGTGTATGCTAAGTAGAGTAGGAATAAAATTGAGAAGACATCGTTGCACTACCCGAGCGTGCGGTACGACAGGGAGCACTTCAGATTTAAAGACATAGTCAATACCCAGACGACCAAATGGATATGAAAACTTTGAAATTACTGAATCAGGTCACTTAAAAATTTTGAAGAAATAGACCGAGTGAGTAAAAATCAAAACAATTCAATACATAAATAAATATTAGTAGAATTTACCATTGAAAATATTCGTAAATAATTGATCGAACCCTAAGAAAATATATCGTGTAATAATTTTAAAAGAATTAACATTTCGTGAACTTTTGAACTATCAAACTGAAATTTTTCTTTGGGGTATACAAATTAATTTGGTGCCTTTTTTATGGAAAATGAATATTTACAGAAAAATGGAATACACTTCAATTCTCAAAATCCTTCATTATTTTTAATCACTCTGCTCCATCTATTTGGTAAATAATGAATCCTTTGTCAAAAAAAGTAGCGGCATTGATTCGATAAAGTCGTAATGAATTTTCAGGTCTCTTTTTGTATATTTAATGCATCAAAACACCTTTCTCAAAGGTATTCAAATGATTTTCCCGGCTTCGGTAGCATTTTTTTCAACTCGATTACGAAAAGTATTCATTGGATATACTGGATTTTGAACGCCATCGTGTCCATTACTGTTTTGCGAGATCATGCCAACTGCTTGACAAATATATAGAGTATTTTTAAATGTTGATTTTGGAACTTAAAAATCTTGAAACAATAAGAATTTTTTCATTTAAAACAGTTAGTATTGATTCAATTTAAAGACACAGAATTTTTACACCTAATAAAATTATGCAATTTTAATGTATGTCAGTAGATACATAATTATTTATTTTTGTGTAATGTGAACTGTATTGATATTGTCTATATTTAACACGTTAAACGCTACACCGATCTCTGAGGACCGACACTGATCTTTCCGTGCAGGCGACTCCGGTCCTTAGGGACAGGTATTATGAAATTTAAGAAGAATACCTTATAGTTCATATAATATTAAAAAACTGGTATAAAATTTTCCAATGAATTGTATTGAAATACATTAAGCATTAATAAGGTGTTCCATTACAAGTCCTGCAAAATGTTATTACATTCTTGGTAAAATTATTAGCGATTTTACTTCCAAATTCTTTTGTATTTGTTGCGTAGTATATATATATATATACTTGTCTGTCCATTTATTTTTTCAAACATCAGTAACGAATAGTGCATAGAAATATTCCGTTTTGATGCAACTCTGCACTGTTATATTATGTATGTTGACGCCATGTGGACTTATGAAAGCCATAATATTTGGTTGATTGCCTTCTGGATCAAACCACTCTTCATTTTGATCATCACTTTTTATACCTACATTGTTTTCGTCAAGTTCAGTTACCTGGTCTAACGAACTATCATGTTGTAATCATGGCAATCGCCATACTCAACGACGTCGATTAATAGATGGTAAAAATAAATCACTTGATATATTATTTTCTTCTAACAATATTTTAAATCTTATGGGTAACACATAGGCTTCAAAATACTTAATAAGACATTTTTATAAAACACAACTTTGTTTTCCAAGTTATATAACATAGCTGGTTTATATCTGCATATCAATAACAAATACCAAAAAATAAATAAAATAAAGAGAATAAAGAAAACAAACAATAATTATTTAATACCGTGGTATAAAATTTGTATTAATTTTTCATTTTCTGTTTGAATACGAAAAGTAAAGCAAAATAGGTCAGAACTTAACGTGGCAATAATTAAATACGCAGAAGATTACTGAATAATTTCTTTACAAATTTATTATTACCTACATTTTTTAACTTATAATAAAGATTACCAATATTTGATACACAATTATTGGATTTAACACTAATTTTTTAGTGCTATTAGTATTGTATGTAGGTATACAAGAATGTTCTTTACGAATTTGGCCTTTCATTAGTTTTCTTTGCAAGGTAAAGTTGCAGATAAAGTTCTTGTTATCAATTATTAACTGTGAGACTTAGATCAAGATAAAAATATAAATATGTATCCCTGGGTAAATATTAAATTATATATATATATATATATATATATATATATATATATATATATATGCATATATATATATATATATTATATATATATATTATATATATATATATATATATATATAAATATAGGAGCCCCGTCCTCTGTTCGATACCTTCATGTTAACAAATTACAGAAATTAACAAATAATACACGAAAATACTACGCATTAATTATAAATCACAATTTTTTATTGGAAAAGTTTTTCAATTAATTAGCCTAAACACCATTCAATCATGTTATTCATAATAACCAGTCATAACACATACAACGTGAATGATATCAAGCAATCAGAACACAGATCACGTGATTAATGTCAACTAATCAGAGAACGAATAAATAACGAGAACGGAATCAATGTTTCATTTTTATAATATAGATGGATATATATATATATATATATATATATATATATATATATATATATATATATATATATATAATGTATAAATGGGATTCTTTTTCCAAGTTTGTACATCAACTTAACCAACTGTGTGTAAATATATCACAAAATATATCACAAATAAATATATCACATATAAATATATCACAAAAATAAATTGTTAATAACATTAAAAAAATTACAACTATAAAATTATTATAATAAAATGAATAAAAATCCATGTATAGTTTGAAATAGTATATATAGAGGACAACATATTTTGTAATCCGCATTTAACAATGTCTCCGAATATTCAAATTAGTAAGTCTGAGCTGTACTTCTGGATACTAATTATATATATATATATATATATATATATATATATATATATATATATATATGTATGTATATATATATATATATATATATGTATATATATATATATGTATATATATATATATGTATATATATATATATAGAAAGAGAGAGAGAGAGAAAGATCAACTCCCATAAGTATTCATACCCCAATCACTAATATACTTTATGGTTCAAAATTTAAGAAAAGATCAAAAATTATGCATTGATATTAATTTTATTAATATTTTATTTACTTACAGATAATACAATGAAAATTTAAACATAAATAAATATTTGAAAAAAATTATATTCTAGACTAATTCACAAAATACACCAGAAAATAATTCATACCTTTAAATTAAAAATAATAATGTTTGACCTGTTAATGGTGTAATTACTTTGGTATTTTGTTGGACCACCTTTAGACTTGATTACAGCTTTCATCGACTTTTCATACTCTTGGCTAATCTTTGTGCTGCATTGCGCTCAATATATCCTTGATGTTGGTTTGGGAATGCCAGTCGCTTTTGTCGATTTTTTTTGTTGATGTAAGGTTTCAGTGCAAATTGCATGCAATCCGACCATTAAAATTATTTCTTCCTAATACCCTACGATCAGTTTCTGTACTAACTTGTTTTTTAAATGAATTTACTATTAGAGACTAATTTTGGACCACTCGTATGAACATTTTTTGTATTTGATGCACTAAACATTTTATTTCCGAGTTGATAATATTCCTTGGCGTCCATTTCCCGGTTAATTGATGCAAGTACCATCAACTTATGGTGAAAAGTTAAAAAATTTTAACTTTTTCACAGTAAACTGTACATTATTCTTTCTTCTACTCAATAACCAGACGATTTTTACATATATTTTCCATCATTGTGCCATTTTAACACCATTTCACGTTCATGAATTATCGTCTCTTTATTTTTACGTCTCATTGTTTCAAAAATAGGTTTAATTATATGTTGCACAAAAAATAAAACAGTTTACACATGTTTAAACATAGTCAACTGACTAATTAAAGTGGGAATTTCAAACACAACAGTTTGTATATCGAGGGTATTCCCCGCAATCAACTTAAAATGCATACAAAATGGTATTCAAATGGAGGTTATGAATACTTTTGTAGTATAATTTTATGAACTAGTCTGGAATACAATTTTTGTTCTCAAATACTTAGTACTTATGTCAGTTTAAATTTTCATTATACTATCTGTCAGTAGATAAGTTATTGATATAATTAATGACAACGTATAATATTTGACCATTTTTTAAATTTTGAATTAAAAAGTGTATTAGTGATTAGGTAATGAATACTTATGGAAGTCAATGTATAAAATGAGATCTTGTTCCAAATAATACTATTACTTTTAACCACTAATATTTATAATAAAAAAATATTGACCTAATTTACAAAAGTAATTTAAATTTTTTCAATTGTTAATCATTAGAATATATCACGCACTTCCTCCCACTGTCTAGCAGCGAAAGTAAAACAAAAATATCATCCATATTCATTGATTCTTAATTTATATTTATTATTGGTTGATTGTACAGAATATAATTTTTTTATTAAAAAAACACTGAAAACAGTGAATAAGCTATAATAAATTGATCACGAATTAATTATTACCTATTGTGCAAGTTATTGAAATAACGTATAAACTTATTAAACGCAAAAGTTACCACTAATAGATAGACAAGTGCAATAACGATTTAGTTACGGTTTTTTTTGCGAGAAAAATAATCAACGCCACCAGAACAAGGACCAAATAATATTATTAGATTGGTAGAGAAGTATTTCGGTTAATGACCTTCAAATCCATATACATTTTTCTCTTTTTGATTTTTCTAGCTGTTTTAGTGGTCTAGAACTATTGGTTAACTAATGCTTAAATTTTGTGCAAGCTCTCGAATTTTTATGAGTGCTTCTGATTCAATTAACATCTTCAAGGCTCTCGTCTCTATCTCTAACTTTTTGGAACCACTATTGCACCGTAAGTTCCTTAACAGTGCCCACAACAAACGCATCCTTTAGTTTACGAGCACTTCCTGTTGTTTACCACCCGTTTCCAACTCATAAACAATAATTGCTTTTATTTGCTTCTTTTCAATCTATAATTCAATACTCTAATTTAAAGCATAATTAATAATAAAATTTAAATCATTGTTACCAAAATGCATACCGAAAAAATGCACTTTAAAATGATATGAACACGAACACAATGAAATGATACATTCAGTGAAAGGAGTAAGGTTAGGATTCAGAAAACTAAAACTGTAATTATTTTCCTCTCAACCTAACAAATACGTGAAACATCTTACCATCATAAATAAGCAGCACTTCTGGCTCAAAACGAGCATTTGAATTACAATATATTTTATTTTTCTAATTTTTACAATTTTTCCAATGGCATGAATTCGTTTCTGAACTGATAGACACCATCTCCTATTCGAGCTTTTAAACTTTCTCTTGACAGTCTGTGTTACTGAGATTAATCCAGCTTCCATAAAATATGGCTTAAGAACTGAATCTGATCGTAGATGAATACATCAGCAATATCTTAACGAAACTGGGTCGAAGAAGACTTAAAAAATAACTTTCTTACCGTGTTTTTTTTAATACAATGAATAGAAAATATTGAATAGCTACACAGTTGAGCTGCATGTCCGCTTGTATAGTATAAATAGCAACATTTTTATTTTTTGTGTAAATGTGGTTTATTATAAACAATATACCACTTTTTGTGAATGAAATTATATTTTAATGTAAACGATACTCTAAAACTATTAGATTTAAAAAATATTTGGTAATATCTAATATCCGCTCACCAATTTTGTCAGTTAAATTGTGAAATACTCTATTAATTTTTTTTTTGAGTCTTCCTAACTTTTATAAATATCAATTCTTATAAATATCATTAAAATTCTTAAGCTAAAACATAACGATTTGTATAGAGTGGTCCATAAGTCACGACGGGGTTTGACAATTAATAACTTTTTTGATTAATTATTTTTATTTATTTTTAGTTATAATAAAGTGCAAATCTGTAAGACTCGTTTACACTATAAACGGAAAACAAAACCTTTTAAATGCCATCCATTTTCGGTTGCGCAAAGACGACCTCATCCACGGCATATTCCATGGCAGCTGTTAGTACCGATGGCTATAGTTCCCTAATTTCTTCGTAAATGTTCTCCTGTAGTTGTGAAATTGTCCGAATATTGTTCACACACCCCCTTTCTTTTAAGCACATTCTCAAAAAGGAGTCAGGGCCATCAGATCAGGAGACCATGGCGGCTAATCAATTACAGATCTTCTCGAAATTATTCGTTCTCCAAAAATGTCTCTTAAAACTTGCATCGTGGCTTCAGCAGTACGCCAGGTAGCTACATCTTGCTGAAACCACATCTTAAATCTATTTTCTACTGCAGAGCGTACAATACTTTCAAGCATAGTCTCATATAGTTCTCCAGTGACCATCACTACATTACCATTGCCATTTTCCAAGAAGAACGGACCGATAATTTCCTGTGAGGTTACTCCGCACCAAACCGTGCACTCGAGAAGATGTAATTCATGTTGGTTTATAACTTTTGGATTCGCGGTACTACAAATCCTGCAATTCTGCTTATTGACGAAACCATTGAGATGGAAGTGAGCCTCATCAGACATAATCAGCTGATAAATAAACTCGTTTGCTTTCCTCGCTAATTGTTAAATTCGGACTGCACAATCTACTCATTTCTGATAATCTGCAAGTTTTATTTCCTGTGCCAGTTGAATCTTGCACGGGAAAAGGTATAAACAAAGTAATATGCACTGCAGTAACGTGCGAGCTATACCTAGTTTGGAAGATTGTCTCCGGATTAACATTTCTGATTGTTCTTCGATACTTCGTCGTACACGTTCAATATTTACCTCTGTTCTAGCTGAACGTCGTATCCTGGTATGTGTAAGGTTACTTACGGAACCCTGTTGCTGGAAACGATTAACCAGACGACGAATCATGGATTCTGAGAAAGTAACTCCAACATTAAAATGTCGACAACCTGCTCGTTGCGTTCCAATAATCGAATGCTGGTTTTCAAAGTAAAATTGTACGGATGTTGCGCTTTAAAGTTGAAAATGTTCTCATGATAAATTTCTTGATTATTGAATACAATTCTTGAAAAAAAGAAAAAAAATTAATATTCAAAAAGGGTATTAACTGTTCAAACCCCGCCGTAACTTATTGACCACTTGTACAATATCCATAGGGTGAGTGTGATTCTAACAGATTTCAATTGTAACAATGTATATGGAGAGGATATATTTTAATTCTAAACCTATAAATATGGATATTATTTCCAAGAACATTACATTAATGATAAAATAATTTCAACTAAATGCATCATTTGACAATTTAAGTTGAATAAAATGATTTTTATCACGTAAATACTAATATATTTTCTTATCATACAATATAATTTTAAAATAATTTAAACGGTTGTATGGTAAATGTAATAAAATACGGGTATTAATATTTTGATACATATACATTTACCACCTTGCTTTTATTAAGGTTCATTTTATAACAGGGAGTTAATATTGATGTCAGTTGTAGCAACAATAGTTTTAATTGTAACATATTACAACTGACTCCAGAAAGTATTAAAAATAACAATTACATATTTTTCATAATAGAGCTATCAAAATAGCTAAACTTGGAAAAAAACGAAAAGATTTTATTTCACAAAGTATTTATGACAATAAAGAGATAATGACTGGAAGAAAAAATAACTCGAATATCTAAAAAAATTTAGTGTTTCACATTTCACAGTACAAATACTTTAAATAATGGACATAATAAAAATATCCTTCAAAATTAAACGATTACTCACACAGAAAAGTATATATTCATTATTGAATAAAACTACCTGAATCATATTATTGTAAATTAAGTTTTATTGTGGATTGAAGAGAATAGATTTAAAGAAACTGTTTTTTCACTATAACGATCTGATTTCCTAAAATGGACTAAAACAAAATTAATTATTATTGATTATTTACTGACTAACAGATTTTATGCGAAAGCAATCATCCCGATTGGTAATAGCAGTTTAACACAAGCGTTTGCGACCTCACAATAAGTAATCCGCGATGGAAAACACAATTCTTTTTATTAGATACTTTTATTAGAGTTCATACAAGAAAATTTTGAAATTAGTTTAAATAAGATTAAACTAAATAAGGCTTCAGGACCAAATGAAATTAACAACGAATTTTATTAAAAAGTACCACAAAAATGGAAATTCTATTTAAGAAATATTTTCAGCAAAATTATGTAAAAATATAGTACCACACAAATGAGCAATAACGAATTAAATTATGATATTGTAGAAGAAAATAGATTAATCCAAGAAAACTGCATAACTACCAACTTTACATAGATAATTCCTACTATACTGAGCACATGAGCAAATAACGCAGGAGTACTCACCAAATCTAAGCAGAATTTTGGAAAAATAGATGATGATGTAAAGAGCATATGTTTACACTCAGTGAAATGATAAACATTAATATCGCCAAAAAAAAAATAAAAAATAAGAAATATATTTTACAATTAATATATATATATATATATATATATATATATATATATGTGTGTGTGTGTGTGTGTGTGTATATATAAAACAATGTAAATATTTTAAATGTAATGTACAGGAATATTTCCAGTGATAGGTTGGTAGAAAAATAATTGCGGCTTATGACCTTCAAATTCATATACATTTTTCTCTTTTTTGATTTTCTCAGATGTTTTTAGTTGTCCAGAACTAAACCACTAAAACCACTGGACTACTGGTTGGATGACGAATGCCTATTTTTTGAGATAACTCTCGAATTGTTCTGCGTGGTTTTAATTGAACTAACGCCTTCAGTTACTCGTTATAAACTGAAGAAGGGCCTTCTTCATCTTCAAGGCTCTCATCCCCAACACGAAATTTTTGGAACCACTGTTCTATCATACGTACCTTATCAGTACCCACGTCAAATGCATCGTTTAGTTTACAAGACATTTCTACTGCTTTACCACCCATTTTGAACTTATACAAAAAATAGTTTCATTTGCTTCTTTTCTACCTTTTATTACATAGCCCAAATGAAACAAAATTAATAATAAAACCAAAGTCGATGTTACCAAAATATAGACCGAAAAATATATTTTAAAATGATATTGACATTAACACGATGTAATGAAAATTTCATTAAAAAAAATTGAAATTATAATTCAAGAAACAAAAAAATCAATTATTTTCCTACTAACCTAATAATAATACAATTACTGAAACAAAAATTATCATTTATTACAATAATTTTCAAACTGTTTAAATTATATATGTTGAAACTAGAAATTGTACTTCAACTCTGTTTTAATAATTTGATTTTGGTATTTTTGAATTTAATATAATATATTAAATTTTACTTTCATAAAATTGAATCGATAAAATTTATTACATGAAATTGACCAAAAAATTCTCTTTCTTCTATTATCCCACTGTAAAATATTCTTTATGTACATCATATAATTACACATTATTTAACTTATATGATGAATAATGTATCTTGTTCAATTTCTGATAATGGACAATAATAGTTTTTTAATTTAATACTTGTATAATATTTTTCTATCGTAAATAATATACAATTACCAATTTTACAATTGTACATTTCTATTAAAATAGATTTCAGTTCTAAAAATATACTTAACCTATCGAAATTTATTTGTACATCCATTAAAATATATTAAACTTGATATTTTTTTGAGGTTAAAAAGTAGATAATTTTATAAAAATTAACAAATAATTAATTATATTTTGTAATAAATTTATGTTCTTCTTGAAATCAGTAATGACAGACGAACCTCGGTTTTAACAATAAGTATGTTTTATATTATGAATGTTAACATTATTATCTATTAATTGTTAGTCAAAAAAATGATTTTTAATAATGGTGTTATCTGATAGCAATTCGTTATATACTCATTTTATCATCAACTCAAAATTTTCGAGTCTGTTTTTCGGTTAATTAAAATAATATAATTACCTTGCTGTTTTGATCAAATATTTTTGACAGATATTGTTCTTATAATCTTCTGAACATTTTTTTCTAATGATGATTTCTAACTGTGATGTATTCTCTTAGTTATAATAATTAAAATCTGTTTTTCAGCTTCCAAAAAGTTTCTTGACTAGGTTTTTAAATCCATGTTTGTAATATTAAAATCCATGCACATAACACAATGTCATTTAACAATAAAGTAAAAATGGCGGAGAGTCTTACTGACGCGAAGTTGGCGACCTTGTCTCACTCATCAATCATCATTATTTTTAATCACAGATTCGAATATAATTTAAGTACATGTTATCAATTCAGAAATGAAATTAGAGTTTATAATATAAAGATATCTGCTGCTTAACTTATAACTATATTAATTCATTATATGTTAAAAATAAAAGTACAAAATCTAAAATGAGTTGGAAGTAATGAACTATAATTTTACAATCAGTTATTTAGCTACACCATATCCAAATGTGCTATTCAATTTATATAATGTTCAACAGATTTAATCTCTTAAATAAAAAAATCTCACACTTTACTGAAATATTATTTTTTCTTTGGAAGCACTTTATTATTTTTTTATAATATAAAATGTGTACATTTTGTTGGAATTACATATAGAAACACTTTTTTTATTAATTTATAATTATAACTGTTTTATTTCATTTTTTCAGGCATGACTATATATATATATATATATATATATATATATATATATATATATATATATATATATATATATACTCGTATATATATCTGAATAAATCTGTTTTAAAACGTCAACCTTTCTAAAATAATGTTAATATTTCTCTAATATATAACAGTAGTGAAACGTACATGCGAAACTGTGATATTACTTCAGTATGGCTAATATGTAACGCAGACATCGCGGTTTCCAATTTTCCACAGAAGTTATCATTATACAACCGGTGGGAATTCAAACTAAGTGCTGTCGTGCTATTACTAAAACACCAAATCGAAACGGGTATGTACAAGAAAATTGGAATTTAATCTACTTTAGATCCCATTTCTTACCACAGATAGAGATGGGAGTCGTTATGCTCCAGTTTCATCTCAATCAATGTGATATAACAGTCTGGAGACCCTCGGGTGTTTTCTTGCGAGAATATTCCATACATGATGTCTATAGAGACGCACGTCACATATTGTACATAATACGTTATTTTCTTCAGCGGAATCTTATTCATTATTAAAACAAACCGTATGTGTATATATGATGTGTATTTGTGTCTACTTATGTGTGCATGTTTCTGATATTACATACATTAACTATATCGTTTTGTCCGAGGATGAATAAAATATACGCACATAAAAATATGTGATTGTTACGATGGAAATAGAATGAATATATTTTCATTTGTACTTTTTTTATGATATCATATATTCAGAGTTTTTCATATTTTATAGCAATTTATTCGAGAAAGAAATCTATTTTTATTCAACACTAGTCCGAAACAATTAAAATATCTAAAAAAACTTCTCTATATATATTTATTCATTTATATATATATATATATATATATATATATATATATATATATGTATATATATATATATATAAAACATACATATATATGTATATATATATATATATATATATATATATATATATATATATATTCGAAGTGGAAAATGATTCCCGTATTACATCTAGTCATGATACTCAGTAGTAGCAATGTACTGTAGCAAATAATAAATTTTAGTAATTGTATTATTCAAGGATGAACCATCAAAATACTAAAAAGTATTATAAAGACTACATATAAGTGTTGCTCAAGTATAGAAAGTTTTTATTGTTTTGTTATAATATATATTTATATATATATATATATATATATATATACACACACACACACACATATATATATATATATATATATATATGTGTGTGTGTGTGTGTGTATATATATATATATATAATTTTGTTTTAAATTTGACTTCATCAAAAGTAAACTGTTTATAATAGCATAGATATGTCACGAAAACGAATTGTTAATAACATTGAATAAATTAACAGCTATAAAATTAGTATAATAAAATGAATGTAAATTTATAGTTTTAAATAGTGTATATAAATCCCTGTACATGTTGGGTCGTTCACAGTTGACAAATAAGTCTCAGAACTAAATAGAGGAAATGACTCTGACGCATGAATAATGCTTGATAGTCATAACGGCTGGATCCGTGACACTTGTGTGACACTACGAGTAAATTGAAGCTAAAGACTCATGACACCCAATAGTGACAATGTAGTGTGACAAGTAATTACTTATAATAACTACATTGCATTATTCAAGGTCGGCCCACCAAAATATTATTGAAAAATGTTATAAATTCTGAAATTATTTTTTACTTAAATAAAGAATGTTTTAATTACTTTATTTTTAATATTTACTATTCATATATTAGAAATACAACTTCTAAATTTATATTTTGTATATGTATATATATATATATATATAATAGGAGGTTGCATTGAAAGTCGCTGTTCACGTGTAGATGGTTCTAGACGCGTATACTGTGGAAACTAACAGATGTCTCTTATGTCATTTTGAAGTGTGAACATTTTCCACTAAAATTCAGTCACCAGCCGCTATCTTTTGTATACATCAGTGCTATTCTATAACCGAATTAAAATGGAACGCATTAAGTTTTTTCGATGTGTGTTTCTACACGAATTTGATCTGAAAAAAGGTGCAACTGAAGCTCATCGATTGCTTGCGAAAACATATGGTCAATCTGCTCCATCGGAAACAGTACGTAGCGATTAGTTTCGACGATTCAAAAGTGATGATTGTCACGTTTACGACAAACGACGGCAAGGTTAATCGAAAAAATTCAAAGATAAACAATTGCAAACTCTCGAAGTCGATTAATCAACCATTTCACGATGTTTACAAATATGAAAGATCCAGAAAGAAGGGAAATAGCTACCACATAATTTGACAGAAAATGCCATTACTAGTCGTTTAAACATCTCGATTTCTTTGCTTGCACGGCATAAAAAGAAGAATTTTTTGTAGCGTGTTGTAGCGATGAAAAATGGATCAATTTCAATAAGTCGAAACGCGAGAAATCATAGATTGATCCTGACCAGCTATCAACGTCGACACCAAAGCGAAACATCCATGGTCACAAAGTAATGCTCCGAATTTGGTGGTATATGAAAGATTTCGTGTATTATGGGATGTTGAAACCGAAGGAAACAATCACCGCCAAAGTTATCGACAATATATATATATATATATATATATATATATCTTGAAACCTTATTAGGTGCATATACTTATTTAAGAAAAAAACTTAGTGATGATTATTGAGAGACTGAAATATTTTAATGATTTTTTCATTATTACAAATATGCGCAATGAAAGATATTGAATGCTTATAGAAGCATCTAATATCTTTAAAATGAATACAAAAATAAAAGAAAAACACACTTGAATTAACTAAAAACGAATTGATATTGTATTATAAAAAAGTATTAATTCTTTTATTACAAAAATATGTACGTGGGTCATTTGATAAGTTTGGTAAATTCTATGATATGGTACCACCATTCATTTTGAAATGTCACGGCTGTCAAGTGTCACCTTTCAATCTAGCATAGGTGACATTTTAGCCAGAAGCGACGCTTGTTCACATTTTACAGATGATTGAAGCGAGAATTGTAGCAGTTGGTACAAAAAGTGAAAAAACGAGCAAGCCTTTTTCGTCAATTCGTCATCGTGGATGTATCGTAGAATCACCACTACACACCTGAGTCGAGGCAGAAGTCAGAGCAATGGACAACGACTGGTGAAAATGCACCGAAGAATGCGAAGACCGTTTTGTCGGCTGGAAAGGTTATGGCCAATGGTTCTTTGTGATTCCCAAGGAATCATTCTAATCGACTACTAACGAAGGAAAAACAATAAAAGGAGCCTATAATGCAACAATATTGGACTGTTTGAAAGAAGAGCTGAAACGAAAACGATCAAGATTGGCGCACAAAAAAGTGTTTTTTCAACAGACAATGCGCCTTACCACAAATCGACCGTCACAATCGCAAAATTGCACGAATTAGGCTTCGAACTGATTTCTCACCTTGTTCTCCCCTGGCCCCATATGACTTCTTTCTCTTCCCAAATTTCAAAACTGGACTCATTGGGAAGTAATTCTCGTCGAATACGTATTTTACAGACTCGCTGGACCAGGTTTATAGCCCTCACTGGAGGCTATATTGAGAAATAAAATTGTTTTTTTTTTAAAAAAGAAATGGTGATTAACTTGCTATTTTACCACACTTATTGAGCACGTGAAACAATATGTTATTAATATCGTACAAAATTATTTATTTATTAACAATATTTATATCGTTTGAAAGCTAATCAAATATACTATTATGCAATGTAATCGAAGTGTCATTAAAATTGATTTAACTTCGTATGAATTTCATATTTAAAACATAAAGTGTATAAATAATTTTTTGACATGCTGTTCATTAAATTCCATTTTATAACCATTAAATTATATAGTCATAATAACTACTACGTGTACAAAAAGTGGTACAGCTAATTCCATCTATCTAAAATATAAAGTAATAACATTAGACATTAGCCGGAAGGGTATTTCATAACGTTCACTATCACGAATCAGTCTCATTTTTCCGTCCCTAATATATATATATATATATATATATATATATATATATATATATATATATATATATATATATATGTATATATATATATATATATGTATATATATATATGTATCATCATCATCATCATCTTCAGCCCCTGTCAATCCACTGCTGGATAAAGGCCTCTTCCATGACTTTCCATTTTGTTCGATTCAGTGCCTCTCTTTTCCACAGTTTTCCAATAAAGTTTTTAATATCCTTATCCCATCTGTTCATTGGTCTCTTTCTCGGTCTTTTCATATTCCTTGGTTCCCAGTCAATAATTTCTCTTGTCCATCGGTTGTCTTCTCTTCTTGCGACATGTCCCGCCCATTTCCATTTCAGACTCATTACTCTTCTTATTATATCTGTGACTCCTGTTTGTTTTCGTATCCATTCTATTCTCTTTCTATCTCTTCTTGTTATTCCCAACATGCATCTTTCCATACTTCGTTGTGTTGTTTGGAGTCTTTGAACTATTTTGGCGTTAAGCACCCATGTTTCGCTGCCGTAGGTAAGCACCGGTAGTATACACTGATCGAATACTTTTTTCTTTAAACAGAGTGGGATTGTTGATTTATATATATATATATATATATATATATATATATATATATATATATATATATATATATATATATATATATGTATATATGTATATATATATGTATATATATATATATATATATATATATATATATATATATACATATATATATATATATATATATGTATATATATATATATATATACATATATATATATATATATATATATATACTTATATATATATATATATATATATATATATAATGCAGTGTCAAATTAACTTATAAAATTTATAAACTGCAACATTTTGCATCACATTTCAAAAGATTTCCACTGCCATACCAAAATTATTTGCAAATATTTAACAATATAATAGAAATAATTAAAAATGATTGTTATTTATAAATTACTTTTAGTTTTTTCCACTCGCATTTTGCTACACATTTTATCAAAACATTTCTTATCAAAATTCAAAGTGGTAGCAGTTTATATCTTTTTACTCTGGTATTGAGCATTTTGTTGTATTTTCTCTCCATGTTAATAAATATATATATATATATATATATATATATATATGTGTGTGTGTGTGTGTGTGTGTGTGTGTGTGTATACATATATATATATTCAAATTAAAGTGAACATTTTCAATCATCAAACTATATACATATTATTATAAAAAGAGCAATTAATAAAATAAATATCTTTATTGTAGCAGATGATTAGGTGAATGCGGTGAATGTGGAAAGAATTGAAACTTCAACTCGGTCAATTTTTGCTGAGCGATAACCCTTAAATGAGCCACTGCATTATCATGGTGAAACAATACTTTTTATTATTTAACTATTCCGGGACATTTTTTCGTAATCATTGCCTACAACTTCTTCAAAAGTCCTGCGTAGTATTAGCCAGTAACTGTTTTTCCCTTCTGAAGATAGTCGATCAAGAGAATTCCTTTCTCATAGGATTATTTTTAAACAGTTCCAAGAATTCGGCTAATGTTTGTGTACGAACTTGTTTTTGATCCACAATGAGCAAACATGGCACCCATTTTGCGAAAAATTTTTCATACGCAGTTCATTATGCAAACTGAAATGCGTTCGCTCAATTGAGTTACCTATAACCTCTATTATTTCGTTCACTTTTACTCTCCGGTCGGACTAAACCATATCATGGGCTTTATCGATAATTTCTGACATGAGAGCTGTTCTCATACCACCCGTGGTGTACATCTTCGATGCTCGTTCTGCCACATTTAAAATCATTCTGTTAAAGTCGAACGATTTCATAAATAGAATAATATTTACCCATTACTAAATATCCTCTCATAAATTTTCATCGATATTTTACCTTCCAAAAAAAGAATTGAATCACACCTTGAATTCGGATTTTATCCATTTTGTACTTTTGTACAAAACACTTGTATTGAAACAACTATAAAACGAAACATTAATGACAGAATGACATGCAACTTCACATGTATTACTAAAAGAAATGGAACTATATGTAAGCATATACAGCTGTCTCCCTCAGCGAGTACACGAACCAGGTTTCTCTTAAACCTCCCTTGTAATAAACAAGTGTGTTGATAATTTCAACAATAAATGGCCTAATGTGTGACGATGAATCTTAAAAATTTATAATAAATAAGTCTATATTAATAATTGAATATGTGTAATAATGAAAGTGTTTTTTAACATTCTGTTCAACAAATAAAGCAGCTAGTATTGATAAAAATTAAATAATAGCGGATTTGTTTCTATTCGCCAAGCCGGTCAAAGTAACATAGGAAAATATAAACATTCTATTTATTTTTGCGTACTTCAATAGATGGCGTTAGTTTTTCTATTTATAAGTCATTTTATGTATCGTTTTACTATTGGCAAAGAACATGAAAATATAAATGCTCTCTTAATAGCCAAACAAAAATTGCATTCTCATCAAAACAATCTTTAAAATTTCATCTGTTTAATATTGTTTATTATCGCTGTTTGCACACTTTGTGAACATGAATTTTGCTCGGCGTAACTGGTACATTTGTGATGTCCCGAGGGATAAATTATTTGTTTGCCCAAGGACGAAAATCAGGTGAGTTATATTTTAATTTTATTAACTTTCATTGTTAATAGTTATTTACATGTAATTATATTTGTATTGTAAATTATATTTGTAATTATATTTGTATTGTAGAGTACGACTATCTTCAAGCAATGGGAATTGGTGAAGAACATACTTATGTGGCATCTTAAATGATGAGATAGTGCAAACATCTTTTAAAACATGTGATTTTACCAATTCCCTAGAAAACTGCTTAAATAGATCAGCCGTCCCCTCTTTGTGCTTGGAGAGACAGGTATAAAATGTTTTTTATTTGTTAACATAATCTACATTTGTTAAAAATACATGAAGTGGTTTTTTAGATATGGTATATATGGTGGTTTTTTAGATAGTTTATTAGATATGGTTTTGAAAAATAACAATTTTTCAAAATCATGCTGTGTGAGATACAATGATTCAAAAGTACCTAATATATTTTTAGGTAGCGATAGATATTTGTATAATAAGTGCTATTTAAATTTTAGCCACCGTCTGCAGTGTTTCCATCAACCAGTACTATGAAAACACCGATTGCTCCTACCATTGTTGATGAGACCGATCTACCAGTGAATGTAAGTATTCGCAACTTTAATATTATTATTTATACTATAATTTATTTTGTAAAATTATAAAAAATTCTATTATAATCACTCGAATTGTAGCTACCATCTGTAATGCTTCTGTTATTATTTTGAATAAAAGCACTGACGGTATAAGTTAATTTTGAATTCAAAACAGTACAAAGTTATGTGATATAATATATCTACATTTTAGATCGCAACTTTGGAGGAGCCGTCAGAAATTGCCACACTCCATACAAACTCGATTGAAACGAGTGCCAATAACTAAGCAGCGCCTTTAGTAGCTGTTCCTTTCAACAAATCTCGTGTAAGTGGTTGTTATTCTTTTTCATGATTTATACATCTGACGTTCAAAATCTACTAATTTTATTTAAATTTTAGAAATCAACATTAATATCTCTTAGAGATATTAGGAAACAAATTCCGAACACGTCGAGTAGAGATAAATTTATGAAGATTTTAAAAGAGAAACAAAAATATACAAGGTCATACAATTAAGTAATGCGACCGATTTTTTTTCTCGGCCTGTGGTAACACTGCGAACCTGTAACTCCGCCACCGTAATAGCAGATCCCTACTCTCTCGATTGAGACCTTGACCACCCTCGTACGATCATTTCTTTGCCAGCTGTTTAGTGTTTTGTAACAACGCGCGAGTAGTGCATGTCACGAAAATGGAACAGAGAAATTTAGATAAGATTGTCTCGAGCAGGTTGAAAGTGATCCTACTCTTCTCGATCCAGTTATTACTGGTGATGAAAGTTGGTTCTTTCAATATGACCCCGAAACTAAACGACAAAGCCAGCTGTCCCCTGGACCACCAAGGCCAAAGAAGGCGAGAATGAGCAAGTCCAAAGTGAAAACCATGTTGATTTGCTTCTTCGACAGCAAAGGGGTGGTTCACAAAGAGTTCGTACCACCTGGACAAACCGTAAATCAAGTATTCTACCGCAATGTGCTCGAAAAATTACGAAAAAGGGTGCTCAGAGTGCGTCCAGAGATCGCCAAGACTTGTGTTCTGCATCACGACAATGCTCCCTGTCACAGTGCGTTCAGTGTCTCTCAGTTTTTGGCGTCTAAAGGCATCGCAACGTTACCACAACCGCCCTATTCACCGGACATGTCACCCTGCGACTTTTTCCTATTCCCCCATATGAAAAAATTCGTCAAAGGTCGACATTTTGAATCCGTTGAAGATATCCAAGGATCTGTGACGAGGGTACTCGGAGAGGTCCCACAAGAAGTGTTCCAGAATTGTTACGAAAACTGGAAAACTCGCTGTAATAAGTGTATAGATGCGGGAGGGGACTACTTTGAAGGGGATTGCAGCGATGTACTTTAATTTTTAAATATACTCGATTTTTGAATTTTGTCGCATTACTTAATTGTCTGACCTCGTATCTGTACTCTGAAACGTGTTTGTGCTAAAAATAAAAAAATATATAAAGGCGTTTTGAACCAGTGCAGATCACCTGGATTTAGTTTTCAAAGATCTTCCTGCTACAGTCCGAATTTTGTCGGCCTCAAAGGTATTAATTTTTCAGATTAATAAATCTTTACATTGTCGTTTATAAATTAATAAACAAAAGTATATTTTTTATAGCTTCGTGCTAGGGGTTTGGCAAATTCAGGCAGACGGTGAACAGAAGAAGAGAAGTTGTTGGGTTTGTCTTTCTGGAAAAGAAGCCCAAAAAGTTATTTTTTATTACAGAAATTAATTGCTTTACCATCGATTAATACTTTAAGGACACTTTTGAGATTGATCCCTTTGAAACCAGGTGTAAACGACCACATCATGTCATACCTAACAAACACGGTCAGTAATTTGGAAAACAACGAAAACTTCTGTTCATTAATGTTTGATGAAATATCAATTCGTAAGGGGTCGTATTATGACCAACATTCTGATAGAATTACTGGGCATGTTGACATGGACACCTGATTCATAGGAAAGGAATATGCAAATAGTGTTATGAATTTCATGTTACAAGGTGTGAGGCGTACTTTGAAGCAGCCAATTGCCTATTACTTTTATCGAAATTTAACTTCAGATCATTTATCACGAATGATAATGGAAGTTACTCGGCGAGTAGAGTCAATTGGACTTCGGGTTGTGTGCTCGGTTTGTGACATGAGATACAATAACGTCAAAGCGTTAAATTCGTTAAAATTGAAAAAAGAAGATCCGTGTTTGGTTTCGAAGGTAGAGCAATTTTTACAGTATTTGATCAACCTCATTTACTCAAATGCACATGGAATATGGTCATGAAATCGAAAACTGGTAAATATAAGAAATAAAAAACGAAAGTTATTAAAATTAAATTAATCTTCACAGTTCATCCATTCCTGTATTATGATATTGCAGATTCCAATTAATAATTCTCAAGTAGTTTTTAGCTATTTCGATATTCCTAGGCTTTTGAAAATCTTTTCCAGACCATGCTGTTTAGTTATGAAATGTTCTTTATTTTTTATTAGCATTTATTTATAAGTAGTGTTTATTTATTTATTATTAGTGTTTATTTATTCATTCCTATTGTTTATTTAAAAATTATTAGTGTTAAGTATTTTTTAAAAATAAATAAGTTACATAGATAACTGTCTTTTTTGTGAATTGTAAACAGCACTATACAATGATAGTAAAAAAAATTAAAATTATTTAAAATTTATTTACATCCATTCAAAAATGTTTACTTTTAACACAATTTTATAATAATTTTAAAGTAATGAATTTCGTATTTTGTATTTAATTCATTTCTTTAAAATTATTATAAAATGTGTTTAAATATTTGTGAATGGGCATGTACACTAACGCTAATATTCAAATTTGAAGTATTCAAACCTCCCGCACAAATATCGCGCGGACAATGTGATCTAAGTCCGTAAGATTAATACCCCGCACCCCCTAATCATTCGTTTTTATTCCATAGATTTTTAACCCGTACCTTGTCATCTAGAGATACTTTATCTATGCTATTGACTCACTTTAAATGTCATAGTATGTATCGTGCAAACAACTCATGCAATTGTTTTTATTAAAAAAATACAAAAAGTGATTAGATATTAATATATATATATATATATATATATATATATATATATATATATATATATAATTGGGAACGACTTTACCAATCTTCACTTAAAACTCATAATTTTAATAGTATGGTAGCACAGTTTCTGGACCTTTTAATCTATAATCATAACTTACACAAGCATAAATGCATACTTTATTGTGGTTATTTCAATTCACTGAATCAAGAATGAAAAGGAAACGTTACAACAGTTAATACATCGTAATAAATCTGCGTTAGAAAAATAAATATAACTGCATTTCATATTCTTTAAGATTCTCTTCTCTTCTGCATTACTCAGTTGTGTATGTACAATCAGTTGTGTTTGACGCCAAGTTCGTTATGATTTATCGAATGAATGAGTGGATTTATGATTTTAATAATTAATTTTTATTCTGATATGTGATAATATATTTTATATATGGCTATAAAAACGTATCAAGGAGAACCTAAGTGGGATACCGTTTCAAAGGTAAATAATTTTTGAAATGTTAACAGTTATGTGATTATTGTATATTTTTATATTCTTTATACATTCTTATAAATATTATCTTCATTTAAAATTTAATATTTATTTCTCAATATTTCTCTTATATATATATATATATATATATATATATATATATATATATATATATATATACACGTTTATATGTGTGTACTAAAAGACGACATGTTTCCTAGTAAACTATTCTTAATTGAGAGTAGATATATATTTAATATATAAAGTAATTACTATCTCATAATATGAAATATTTTCAGATATAGAATTAATTTAAAAAATCGAATATTTGATTTTAAAAAAACATTATTTTGTAATCGCCTTTAACTTTTATAGTCAATATGGGGTAATCTATTTTTTTTAATTTTTAATCGAAATTCTATTCTTGGGAATGACGCATGCAAGAATATATTAGCTAGCATTACCGACGATTGACATATCTAATACTACCAGATGGGTAAAATGACTTGTTTTTGAAAATAGTAAGTCATTTAAAATGGAATTTTAGCCATTTTTATATATTTTTTTGCTTTATTTAACGAAAATTGAAAATAAACTTAATAATAATAATTTTTAAAATGATTCTATATACAATTCAAAGACATTTTTACAGGTTAAAATAATTTTAACAGTGCATTTACCACAGACAAATTTATTACATATACGATAAATGTTATTTTTTTAATGTTTGTACAATATTCTATTTCACATCGTTTACGTTTCATCGAAATATGTACCTGGTTTTTTGATGATGTATAAGAAAGTATTTGTTCTGATTATGTTGAGAATCGTCCAGTTAGATATTTACAATCACTTGCAAGTTCTTCTGCTAACTGAAATAAGAAGTATCTTCTTGGCATATTTTCCCCTGTTGTTTCATTGTATTAGGTTGGTGCAAAAATAATTTCGGTTTTTATATGTCAACTATAAAGACCTATTATAGATAAAAATTATATTTATGAATTAAAATATAAACCATTGGCCTGCACACATTTCTCCCAACAAGAAACAACTTTGTCTATTCCTACAAGATAGAATTCTGAAGTCTTGGAATTAACGAATTTATCGAAAGCGCGTTGAGCTGATGCTTGATCTTTGAAAATCTTCTCTCGTAGAAAATTACTAAAATGTTTAAAAAATGATAATCTGTCGGAAACAGGTCCTGAGAATAAAGTGGGTGAGATATGGTTTCATCGTATATTGTTTCGACCTAGTTTATTTAATTATTTTAAATTCATTTGTGAGACGTGTGCTCGGGCGTTGTCATGAAGATGAATTGATCCTCTTCGATTGACTAATGCTGACCGTAAACGATACAAATTCTCATGATTTTTTTCAATTACCTGGCAATATTTTTCTGCTTTAATTTTTTCACCAGGATTTAGGAAGTTGTAGTGAATAATGCTACTTACCGACTACCAAACAGTGACCATAATCTTTTTTCTTCATTAAGCTTTGGTTTAGGAAACCGTTTCAGTACTCTCCTCCGTCTAGACTCTGTGATGAACGTTTCCGATTATTGTTGAGAATTCACTTTTCATCACAAGTGACTGTGATCAAAAAATGAACTATTTTTTTACACAAAAAAATGCAGAGCAGACTTCGTATCCCTGAATTGCTTGATGTTCGTTTAGTGCATATGGCACCCATTTACCCAGATTTTTTATTTTTCCAATTAGACTCAAATGTCTAACATGTATTGAATAACAACATTGAGTTCTTCTGTCACCTCTCAAATTGTTTTACGTGGGTCCGCTTCAATAATGGTTCTTAAAACATTATTGTCTATAACTAAAAAACTTCCTCGACCCTCCTTATCATCAAGGCTTTCGTTTTCAAATTTACAAACTTTTTGAGACCAGTATTAAGCTGTACATTTATTAATTGACTCTTCGCCAAAAACAAATTTGTTATTTCGAACAGTTTATGTTGCTTTATGTCCCAAATCATACAAAAAAATCACGCAAATTTGTTTTTTTTTATGCCTAATTTAAGAGGTTATATTCAACAATACTGAAGAATGAAAACAAGAGACATAACTAGAAATCAGTAATACTAATTTCATTGTTTACATTTATGTCTCACATTACTATAACAAAAGATAACGGTAACTAGAAAAATCGGCGCTAAGCTTAAAATGACAAAAACCGTAATAATTTTTGCACCCACCTAATATATTATCCAAGCATTTATTCTGGAAAAATCTAAGATATTACAATGCTTTTTTACTTGGTTTGCTTTTATATATAGTAAGGGTACAATTTTCTGATTTATAAAAAAATGTCGAGAAGCGAGGTATATTGTCCTTAATTAGTCTTGCAGGTTTAGGTAATTCTCTCTTATTTTGTCTATGGTGCCAACTAAAGTAATTCTTTTAGTTATTAGAATTGTTGCTATTGATAAACTTGTGAAAAAATTATCAATTTTTACTGTTCTTCCGCATCCAGTTCATGGCTCCATAAGTTTTAAGACGACAAATTTACCCAAAGGTACTGATGATCTCACTTTATCTTTTCGCAAAAGTAACTTTCCAGCAAGTGAGAGATATGAAAAAAGTAAAAGAAGAATACAACAATTGAGTAAACATAACACGTATTTCTTTGGAAATGTTTCACAACGTATATGTACTGAAATATATTTAGTTTGCTAAAAAAGTATTTGAACAATACGGGAATATTATGAGAAACTTCTGAAATCAAAAGTTTACCTACATTCTGTGAGGGGTCAAAATGACTCATCTTGGTATATGTAGGTACACTAGATATAAATTTTACTACATAAAGAAAAAACAATAAAAAAGGAAAACTACTTAACAAAATTAATAATTTAGATATTTCAATGAAAGTCGGGAAAATTTTTTTTTAAATACGATTTTTTGAAAATGAGTAATGAGTAAATAATGATTATAAGAAATGACAACAAAATCATTTTGATCCCCTTGGTAAATCTAGTATTAAAGAATATAAATGGCATATATATATATATATATATATATATATATGTATATATATATATATATATATATATATATATATATATATATATATATGTATATATACCAAATAATTCCAATTTAAGAGTTCAGCTATAATCTTACAGAATATTGAGTAAACAATAACAGACTTTTAAAGTTTGATAAATAGCATTATTTATGTTAAGTATTTTGAAACCAACTCAATTCACAGTATTTTAACAGCTGCAAAATCATGTATCTGAAAACACGATGCCATACATAACAAATTTTAAATGAAAATAAATAAATAAAAATATAAATAATTTTTTTAATATAAATTTTTAACATAAATTTTCGTAATATAAAATTTTGAATATTAAACTAGGGGAGTCCACTCACTAGTCGGTATGCTCCCCGTCACCGGGGTGGGGGGCTCCAAGCATGCTCGCTTTGCTCGTATCGCATATATTAGCTTAAAACCGTAATATATATATATATATATATGTATATATATATACATATATATATATATATATATATGTATATATATATATATATATGTATATATATATATATATATATATGTATATATATATATATGTATATATATATATATATATATATATAAGTATATATATATATATATGTATATATATATATATATATATGTATATATATATATATATGTATATATATATATATATATATATATATATATATGTTAGTATGTCTATATAATTAGTCTCATAATTATATTGCGACATGTCGTTATATAAAGTCTCACGTTTCATTGCTGTTTTCATAACATAGATAAAAGACTCTAGATGACAAGGTACGGGTAAAAATCTTTGACATAAAAACGATAATCTGGGGGGTGCGGTGTGTTAACTCATGTTGACACAGCCAGACGGCACTGACCGCGTGAAATTTGTGCGGGAGATTTAAATTCTTGAAATTTGAATATTAACTGGTATATACGTTTCCATTCAGAAATATTTAATTTTGTTACAATTTTATAATAATTCTCAAGTAATCAATTCCATATAAAATACGAAATTCATTACTTCAAAATTATTATAAAATTGTGTTAAAATTAAATATTTTAGAATGAATATGAATGTATTTTAAATTATTTTTTTTTGCAATCATACTATACTATATATACTATATGATGTTTTCAATTCACAAAAAAAACAGTTATCTATTATGTAATTTATTTATTTGTAAAAAATATTTAACACTAACAATAAATAACTAAACACTAGTAATAAGTACAAAAAAAGAACATTTTACACAACACTCAAAATTTCTCTACCATCGCAACCAAAGGAAGAGGTCTTTTTTCGATTTTAAGGAATTAAACGCTTTTAAGTTATTTCATCCCATGTCACACCCCGTGCACATAACCCAAAGTCCTATTGACTCTATTTTCCGATCAACTTCAATGATAATTCGTGACAAATGATCCGAAGTTAAATTTCGACAAAAGTAAGGCAAATGACTACTTTCAACTACGTCTCACATCTTGATACATAAAAACTATAACGCTATTTACATATTCCTTCCCTATGAATCCCGTGTTCATGTCAACATGCTCAGTAATTCTATCAGAACGTAGGTCATATGACAATCCCTCGCGAATTTACATTTCATCGAACATTAACAAACAGACGTTGTTTTTGTCCTCTAAATTATTGATCATGCGTGTTTGGTACGACATAATGTGGTCGTTCACACCTGGTTTCAAAGGAAGCAATCTCAAAAAAGTCATGAAAGACTTAATCGATGGTAAAGGAATTAATTTCTATAATAAATGATAACCTTTTGGGCTTCTTTTGCAGAAAAATAAACTTTTACTATTACTCCTCTTCTATCAACTGTTTACCTAAATGTGCCACACCACTGACACGAACCTATAAAATATATATTTGTATTTGATAACTTATAAAGGCCAATGTAAACATTTATGAATTTTAAAAAATTAGTACAATATTACATTTTAAAATAATTATTAGTTGTGATCTAAAATGTATGTTATATATTGTATCGTATAACTTTGTACTGTTTTGAATTACTAAATTGACTTACACCATCAGTGCTTTCATTTAAAATAATAATGGAAACATTGCAGATGGTCAATTGAATAGTGATTATAGTAGAAACGTTTATAATTTTACAAAATAAATTATAGTATAAATAATAATATTAGACTTGTGAATACTTGCATTCACTGGTAGATCGATCACATTTGCAATGATAGGAGCAATCAGTGTTTTTATCGTACTGGCTGATGAAAACACTGCGGACGTTGACTAAAATTTAAACAGCATTTATTATACTAATGTTTCTTATTACCCAAAAACAAATTAGGTATTTTCAGATCATTGTATCTCACATAGGATGGTTTAGAACAATTGTTATTTTTCAAAACCATATGTAATAAACCACAAGCAGGTTATGTTAATAAATAAAAATATTTTATACCTGTCTTTCCAAACATAACGAGAGAACCGCTGATCTGTTGATGGAATTTTGTTGGGAATTGGTCAAATCGCATGATCTAAAATAATGCTGACAAGTTTTTCACTCTACGTACTGAGTCCACATGTTCTTCACCAATTGCCATTGTTTGAATCCGAAACATGCTCTACAATACAAGTATTATTATACATAAATAACTATTAACAATTAAAGTTAATCTAATTAAAATATAACTCACCTGCTTTAATCACAAATTATTTCACATTATATAAATCAAACAACTAACGCCATCCGTTCGTGTCAGCATTACTTAAAAAGCATGCTCAAAGTTGCCTATGTTACTTTGACCGACCTGTTTTATACAAAGTGGGTAAGGAGCAGTCCAGGTAGGAGGTAGATGCTCTGGGGGGGATGTATTTTTCTGGGTTATCATTGTAATGTGTGATTTTTGAACGTTTTCCTATATATTCCACGAACCAAGTTCACTAATTTGACACAAGACAGGATACTATATAATAACATGACACTGGTAGGTTTCGGGGTGACTCACCCCAAAATACATCTACACACATAACACGATATTACTCGATAACAAGACACATTTCAAAAATTGGCTTTGTAGAAAAAAATAGCAGTTGTTATGATACTAATATCATAATTTTCCATGATACTTCAGGTCATTGTCATCTTTAATAATAATTTAATATAAAATCTCTACACGTTTTTTGTTCAATTTTTTGTACAATATTTTGTTTACTTTTTTAAATTTTACGGAATATTTATATATTTATATATATATAATTACTTTTTATATCGGTTATAATAAAAACTAGGCTTTTATATTTCAATGGTTTATATTTATTATTTAAAAATTTTAACTTCGAGTAAAATTATTTAAATACTTATTATAGATTATATAAAACAGTGTTAAATACGATTAAATATATAATCTTTTATGATAACATCGATCTATTAATTTTGTTATGTGTTCAGTTTCTATTACATTCCATACTTGTCTATCCATCATTCGAGTTTTTACGACAGATTGTTGCTTTCGCAGCTTCATCAATCTTAAGTCTGTTGAAGTGTTTAAACAGATTTCTGTTACCTGAACGAAAATCTGCTTCATTGTGCAACAAACGTCGAGGATTATCTGTCGGCTATCCTAATGAAAAGTGACATAGCACAGAGATTAAAATGAAACTGTTGAAATGCGTTAATCATTCATTTTTAATGTTTCTTTGAAACTTACTGTATTTCATTAGAGACAATTAATTGAATAAAATATACAAGAAAACAGTAAATTTATTTTTTCAGAAATATAAAAAAAGGAAATTTTAACAAGAACAATACAAAATGATACACACAGTTATACTATTGAATACGTTTTATTTGTATCGGAACACAACAATTATAAATAAACGCATGTGAAAAAAATTTATGTTCATTTAATTGTATTGAAAGTATTTACATTTCAGTATGAGTTTAAGGTTTTGATGAAAAACGTGTCACGATGTAAAATACAGCAAAAGAATGTTTATATAGTCACTGGACTTTAATTAAAAAATTCCAGCCTTATATAAGAGAGCAGATATTTTCCAATAAATATAATGAAATACGCATAGTGCTTGTAAATTCACGTTGTGTGCTCGAAAATACAAAATTCTCTGTTGTGTGTATAAAGTATGTCATACTGTACGATGATAAAAACCGTTATTATTATGATGCCGCTTATAACAAACATACACAAACACATGTCTATATGAATGTATATATATATACATATATATTCAACAACTGATTAAATAAATTAAAAAAATATTAAATGATTTTAAATTTTTATTATATCCAGGCACACACACACACACACACACACACATATATATATATATATATATATATATATATATATATACGAGGGCGGTTTAAAAAATAACTTAGTTTGTGTACTTTTTGATGGAGAGGAGCACCTTCCTGTGACACCTTTCAACCGGGCATGACGAAATATTTCGTCATGACAGAAATACAACTCTAATGCAGATGGCGACATTTTCCGTCATAGTATTTTAAAATTTAATTTGTTCGGAATTATGTTTTTTGTCGAATGTAACCAGAAGGTACATTTTGTTCTATTCGAAAGGTGTGTGGAAAGAATGGATAATTTAGTGTCCCGATTGTAATGTTACTTTGTGTATGTCTCAATGTTTCAAGAAATACCACACAGAAAATAATTGTGTATAAGCTCATTTTACTATTTTGTTATATTTGAAAAGAAAAATTTCTGGTTTAATATATTTTATTGAAAAATGTTTAATTTTTTTAATTTTTTTTCTTTCTTTTTCGTACTTGAGACCCGATATAATAACATGCTATTTCAAATAAAAAAAACTGTTCATTATGAAATGAGTTATTTTTACAAAAACAATAATAAATTCCTCTGTTAAAAGGTTAAACATACACCTTCGGGCGCAATTTCAAAATGGATAAAATTAGAATTCGAGGTATGAATCAGTTCTTTGTTTTGGAAAAGAAAACAACGAAGGATATCCATGACATGATATTTTCTACATTGGGTGATTCTTCGCCTTCTTACGAAAGCGTTCGACTTTGAGCGAAAGAATTTAAACGTGGCAGAAAGAGGATCGAAGATACACCATGTTAAGGAAGCCCAGAAACAGCTATCATGTGACAGCTATCAGTCTACGATATGATTTTGTCTGATCGGCGAGTGAAAATGAGCTAGATAGCAGAGGTCACAGGCATCTCAACTGAGCGAACGCATTTTATTTTACATAATGAATTGCGTATGAAAAAAAATCCACAAAATGCGTGCCGCGTTTGCTCATTTCAAAGCAAAAACTATTTCGTATGCGAACATCAACAGACTTCTTGGAATTTTTTAAGAAGAATCTAACTGTTTTTATGCAGCATTTTGTAACCGTTGATAAAACTTGGATTCACCATGATACATTATAATTGAAAACGAAATCAAAACGGGACTGAACGCGGTGAAGCGGCTCTGACGAAGGCAAAGACGGTTCATTCGGCTGAGAAAATGATGTAGTTCTTTTTTTGGAGTATGAAAGGAATTCTCTTGATCGGATATCTTGAGAAGGGGAAAAAAGTTACTGACCAATAAAATGTAGCAGTTTTGGAAAAGTTCAAGGCAGAGATCGTGGAAAATATCTCGGAATTGTCATGATAAAAGTATTGTTTCACACTATGACATTGCACCAACTCATTCAAACATTGTTGCTCGGCAAAAATTGGCTAAATTTAAGTTTTAAATCCTTCCGTATCTACATAACTTGGCTCCCTTGAACTCTTATCTGTTCCGAAAACACAAAGTTTTCCTTATTTAAAAGTGATTTCGGTCGAAGAGGCAATGGAATCAAAAATCGGCTGTTTCGTGAATCTCGGAGAAATCCGCATCCGGGAAGAAATCGTTGGAAGAAACTGGAGAAACGTTGAGACAAGTTCATTGAGCTTCGAGGGGATTATGTCGAAAAATAAAGCATACTTTGAATCTCAAACTCTTGTCTCTAATATCGAACCAAGTTACTCTTCAAACCTTCCTCGTGTATATACATACATACATATATATATATATATATATATATATATATATATATATATGTATATATATATAGTGTTTCGCTAACTTTTAATTATAAATATTTTCTTATTTATTTATATATGCTCTGCTGAAGGTATTTTTTAAAATTTTTGTGTTATTTTTTAATCTTTAAATAAATGTTGAATTTTGATTTTATATCAGTTTTATTTTTATAAGTAATTCGAAGTACAATTACTACAATAGAACTTAAAAATACTCATCTATAGTGAATAAGACTACTAAATATTACTGTATCTATTTGATTATTAATTAGTTAATATGATTTATCAAAAATCCTCATGTTTTATTTATTTAAATCGGACGCACAACGATCAAGTAAAGCCGATTTAAAAACGATTTTTTTGTTAAGTATATTTAACAAAAAAAAATTAAAAAATTGTAATTTAAAAAAAGTATATTTAAATAAGTTTTTTTAAAAAAAAATCCTATAGCACCACTGTTACGTATATGCAACATTAATTTTGGAATATTTTTTTCTTCTAAAAATATATTTTTTTAATTTTTTTATATAACAGCAAACATTTAATCAGTAGCAATAGAACTGCATTATTAATTTTTTCGATTTTTGCGGAAGTGAGAAAAAAGTGGAATAGATGTAGATTTTGCTAGAGCCAGATCATATATATATATATATATATAGATATATATAGATATATATATATATACATATATATATATATATATATATATATATATAGATAGATAGATAGATAGATAGATAGATAGATAGATAGATAGATAGATAGATAGATAGATAGATAGATATATATATATATATACACGAGGTCAGACAATTAAGTAATGCGACCGATTTTTTTTCTCGGCCTGTGGTAACACTGCGAACCTGTAACTCCGCCACCGTAATAGCAGATCCCTACTCTCTCGATTGAGACCTTGACCACCCTCGTACGATCATTTCTTCGCCAGCTGTTTAGTGTTTTGTAATAACGCGCGAGTAGTGCATGTCACGAAAATGGAACAGAGAAATTTAGAGCAACGGTGCGCGAAAGTGATCCTACCCTATTGAAAGTGATCCTACTCTTCTCGATCGAGTTATTACTGATGATGAAAGTTGGTTCTTTCAATATGACCCCGAAACTAAACGACAAAGCCAACAGTGGCTGTCCCCTGGAGCACCAAGGCCAAAGAAGGCGAGAATGAGCAAGTCCAAAGTGAAAACCATGTTGATTTGCTTCTTCGACAGCAAAGGGGTGGTTCACAAAGAGTTCGTACCACCTAGACAAACCGTAAATCAAGTATTCTACCGCAATGTGCTCGAAAAATTACGAAAAAGGGTGCTCAGAGTGCGTCCAGAGAACGCAAAGACTTGGGTTCTGCATCACGACAATGCTCCCTGTCACAGTGCGTTCAGTGTCTCTCAGTTTTTGGCGTCTAAAGGCATCGCAACGTTACCACAACCGCCCTATTCACCGGAAATGTCACCCTGCGACTTTTTCGTATTCCCCCATATGAAAAAATTCGTCAAAGGTCGACATTTTGACTCCGTTGAAAATATCCAAGAATCTGTGACGAGGGTACTCGGAGAGGTCCCACAAGAAGTGTTCCAGAATTGTTACGAAAACTGGAAAACTCGCTGGAATAAGTGTATAGATGCGGGAGGGGACTACTTTGAAGGGGATCGCAGCGATGTACCTTAATTTTTAAATATACTCGATTTTTGAATTTTGTCGCATTACTTAATTGTCTGACCTCGTATGTATGTAAAAAGTGCAACGTATTTCCACCTGAAATGTTTTGACAACTATTACGGTACTTGATTCGGATTTTTATAAAATAAATGATTTTCAAATTTAAAACAGACTAGTTATTATTTACTTTTGATTTTTTTTTTCATAATACTAACATTAGTCGGTGCTGTTGCGTATACAAAACAGCGCACTGTGGAAAAGTACAATTTTTAATTTTCTTTCCTTTTAATGCCAAATTAATTACAAAGGACCTAGAATCAAACTATGTCAAGCGTTTTCGAAAACTCCTATGATTTTGTGTATCGGTGTTTTTGAATTAAATGTGTTCAGTTAAACGAGAAC
>CM068314.1:58416262-58431262 GCA_034766995.1 Acanthacorydalis orientalis
TATGAATATTGTTTCTAATAAATTGAAAACTTACTTAACATGAGTTTTGAAAGCTTTTTTTATTATCCAATCTTGTAATAATATTTTATATCAACACGATCACCGAGGTTTGTGGAAAACAGCTATTAATCATTTAAACATCATTTTTGTCAGTTCATCGGTCAAGCGTTTTTATCAAATGAACAACTCTTAACATTAATGAAGCAAATTGGATCAACACTAAATTCACGCTCCATTCCTCTTGCTCCATTATCAACAGACCCAAATAATTTAGCTCCTTTAACATCATCTCCTTTCCTCCTTAGTAGAAAAAATAAGAATCAAAAAATTATAAGTGCAACAAACATTCTACACATAAAATAATATTTTCAAGAGCGATTTTAAAAAGAATCTGTTAACCGCTTACAATTTCGTAACAAATACCGAACTACATCGTCAACACAATAGAAACTGAATGCACTTATAAATATCAAAGAATAAGAGTTACCGTTATCACGATGACGTCTGGGTCACATTATTGAATTACACACTGGGGAAGATAATAACTTACACGTCGTAAGCGTCCATACAAACAGCAGTGTCATAAAGCACAGAGAATTCAGAAGGTTGTAATGCTTCCAAGCAATCATTAAAAAGGAAATATTAAAGCGATTCGTTCAAGGATGCGAAATTGTAATCAATCAGGTAACATTGTAATGCAGTGGCATAAATTCATTAAGTAATAGACAACTCATGGACATTTTGTGTTTATATAAAATTAAGTACTCAGTCCTCGTTGATCGATTGCAAACATTACATTATACGTGTTGGAAATTAAGTACAGTTCACACAAGCATCAATGGAAGAGATAGATCACAATACAGTCGAAGAACCAACAGCAGAAATCCAACCACCACACATCGTTTTAACGGAATTTACCAAATCATATTAATACAATTAAATTTTATGATAGAACGTACATATTGATGTGAATTAAATATTTCCCTTATCCGAAATGTTTGTTTGTAACTTTATTTCATCACTTATTTTCATTTTTTATTTTAACGAATTAGATTTTTTTACAAAACTAATTTGTATAAAATATGCTGGCATTAATGACTTTAGTAGTGAACGCATTCTTAAACTCCAAGTAACTAACATATAACATGTTTCGACAAACATTTTTTTCCAACTATTGGGTTGGCCAATAAGTAATGTCGGATTTTTTCGTAACAGATCGTTTCTGCTCTTTTTGAAATAAAAGACAATTCTTAATGTATAAAACGTATGTACAGTCTAAAAGATGAAACTGTAATTTGAATTTAAAAAAAAAATCAATTATATTTAGTTAATTTTTTTAGTATTTCTTTTGATTTGAAAATGAACAACGAGAAAATATATTTTCATGCAGTTATGTTTGTTTATTTCTGCAAAGATAAAAATGGAGTACAAACAGCCTAAAATATTTCTGGTGTACATAATGATAGCGGTGTGAATTAAAGAACGGTGCAAAGATGGTTCAAAAAGTTTCTTGATTGAGATTTTAGTCTTACCAATGATAAACAAGTGTTTATCATTGATAGGCCTGCGAACTTTCGCAGGCCTATCAATATTATTAACGATCAATTCTCTCTTATCTAAATGAAAATAATCCACTTTATACGAACACGAGAGATTTCTGAAATCTCTTGAATATTGAAATCTACTCTTGAGAACCATATGCATCACCTTGAAATGGTTTCCAAATATGATGTTTGGGTTCTGCACAATTTCGACCTGTGACTCATTTTTGAAACATAACAAGAACGAACCACTTTTGAAGCGAATTGTTACTGGGGATGAAAAGAATGTGACACGAAAAAGACATTAGAGTAGACCAGGGTCCACCTCTTTAACTTCTCTCAAAGGCATGTTATGTGTATGGTGAGATTGGAAAGGGGTACTGTCTTATTAATTCTTTCCGCTTGATTAAATCATTAATTTTGATGAATACTATTCATAGTTGAATAAACTGAAGAAAAACATTAAGGAAAAACGGACAGATTTTGCCAATAGGAAAAGAGTTGTTTTTCACCGAGATAACGCGAGTTCACACTTATCTTTACAGACTCGGTAAAAATTGAGAGCAATGAGATCTTCTTTGCTGCAGTAATAAACATGAACTGCATTACTGCAGTAATATAAACATGAACGTGATAAAAGAGTTAGTTTTTCAAGAAAGTAAACGTCTAACATACACAAACAATGCAGCGGCGATACTTCGAACCCGATATCTCAAATCTGAAGTGAGTGATACAGTGTCACTGTTTATGTCCTACGTTGGAAAACCCTGATTTCAGAAAGGGATGCGGATCAGAAGAAAAAACGAAACTCAGTATGTGAGTTGCAGTCATAGAGTGAAGACTGCACTTTTTGAAATTACATTTACTATTAGTTTGTGCATTCAAATAGAAAGTACTAGTGCATTTTGTGTATTTATAATATTATTGTGAAATTCAATTTTACACTGTTTTGACAAATAGCCCTTCTTTATTCATCCGAATATATCTAATAGAGGTGGTCAAATATTACAAAAAATGGTGAGTATAAGTGAGGTGTGCTCTGGCACAAGCTGTGAAGAGGAAGAAAACGAAGTGACTGAAAACGGGGATGAAACTGAGATTCTCGAATCAGATGAAAGTGGACAAATAGTAAAGAAGAAAATTTCCAGAATTGTCGTCAAAGTAGGAACAGGATGCATATCCTATCAAATTGTAGAAAGGATTTTCTTTTTCAGTTGGCCGAAAAACTTACCGGCAAAGAAAAGTAAGACCAACAAAACATTCATCAAATCAACCGTCGCCTTGTACTTGACAAGAGCGGAAGACCTTTCAAATCGGGTATTGTAAAAGAAATAGAAGCAACAACACCTGCACAAAGTGTAAAAAAAAAATGTTTGCGGAAAGTGTGTAAACAAAATTGAGTGTGTGTGTAAAAGAAGCGCAGAATTAATGTTGAGTATTAAAATAATATTAATACAAAAATAATGTTTAATATTATAAATTTAATATAAATATATATCTCATGGTTTCATTTATAAGTTCATAGTGTATAATTATGTTGCTTTTTAAGTTGTTTTTTGAAGAAAATGTATGATTTCGTTCATACGTCAAATTGACGCGTGTCCGTAGAGATAGGTATACAAGAATCGCCGTAAACCTAGTGTTAATATCGTGATAAATGGATTATATTAATAATTGTAGATGATTTTGTGAAATGAAGATATAACTATTTTGAGTACTACATTGATCTTAATTTTAACTAAACATAGTTTTTGAATAGAACATAACTGAAGATATATAATTTTTTAATATTTTAAATAATATTTCATAAAAATAACTGTATTTTTGTAGAAATTTCAAAAATAATTACACAAAAATTTTATATCGAATCACTATAAAATAATAGTTGTATAATTGAAAAGTTTTAATTAAAATGAAACATTTAGCGAAAATAATTTCTTCTTTAAACAAAGAGTTCTTTTCACAGTAAACATGGATATGTTAATAAAAAGAAAATAGTCGTCTGTTACTGGCGATGAAAATAAAATAATGCAGCTCTTTGTATTCAAACCCTTTCACAGGCTGTAACTTCTTCACGCGTTCAAACCAAACCGACGAAATTGTAATCTCAAATAATGTTATTGTATACGCCTGAAATGCTATACATACGATAAAAAAAGTGCCGTAAATAATTCAGTTCATGGAAGTTTCTTTACTGCAATACATCAATAGAATTGTTAATTATTATTGAATACTTAGAAAAATAAATTTCTTGAAGTAGGGTTATTGTTTATTAGACAGAGAAAACATCTGATAATTTATTACAAACTACTTTTTATTAATAGTAAGTAATTTTTTTTCGTATAGTACAAAAATCTATGCAGACTCGATAGCTAAGACCCCAATTATATGGAAATAAATGTCAGAATACAGTTCTGATACTCCATGACTGAATTCGTTTTCACAAGTGAATTATTTTTCTTACCACAAACCACAAAAAAATATAGTCATAGTCAAAATAATATTCTGTATGTAGCAATATTTTTTAATTCATTGGTGTTAGTTTTTTCCTGTCAAAAAATTATTCCTGACAAAAATCTGCTCATAATATGAAGGAGTTTTTCAATTTCTAGGAATGTTTGTATGTAGAGGTTTATAAGATCATTGATTACGTATGTGAAGTCAATTTTTTAATAAAACAAAATGGTGGCTTGAAAATGGCTCATCACTTTATTAAAAAAATAATTCAATTTTTCGAAAGTCTGTACTTAGGGGTTTTTGGGGACACTGATTACGAATCTAAAGTCAAATTTTGAAAAAACAAAATTGCTGGTTCAAAATGGCTCACCACTTTATTAAACAAATGATTCAATTTTTCGAAAGTCTGTACTTAGGGGTTTTTGGGGACACTGATTACGAATCTAAAGAAAAATTTTGAAAAACAAAGTTGCTGGTTCAAAATGGCGCACCACTTTGTAAAAAAATAACTCATTCTTTTCGAAACTCTGGATTTATGGGTCTTTGGGGTCACCGATTACGAATCATACCTTTGTTTTTTTAAAAAATGGCGACTTCAAAATGGCTAATCAATTTTTTTCAATTAATGTTTATTTAGCTAAAATTCATTTTCCCATGGTTTTCGAGGTATCTAAAAATTAATCTAAACTTAATTTAAAAAAACCAATATTGTGTCAATATATCAATGTGTCAATGTATCAATACAGTGTATTGATATTATACAGGATAGAAAATACATGATCAATATTAATCAATATTGATGATCATCAATATCAATATTAAATATGAATATACATTTATTGATATTTTATAAATATAAATTGAATCGCCATTCATCGAGTAATCAGTATCGTCATCGTCAGTACATTGCATCGTCGAACTCTATATACTTGTTTTTTTCATTGATAGTGGTTTTAACAATTCAACTACTTGACATCAAAATTATTTCATTTTCTTAGCAAGTAGCTTACGTAAACTCGAAATTATAGGATCAGACGTTACCAAGAGCCCCAAAAAACATCTTCTATTGTTTTTGTTCAGCTACACTTCTACGCGAAGTCTGGCTGAATTTTATTAATAAATTTATTAAAAAATAACGTAAAAAACAATTATTCTTACCATATAAATACAAGAAATTCATAGCACATTATGCGTACTTTGAAGCACATTTGTGTTTCGTATAGAAACTTGCACAGTGATCAAATTTGCATTTATCGCTTTAGCTAATTTTTTGATGTTTTAAAGAGAAGTATAATAAATATTCTTAAAAATATTACACAGCAGGAACTAATAAGATATTTTACTTATTCACTAGTTTATCAACATTTTAGGTAGCGTGCTTAGAAAAATTATCAATAATTTCATTATTAATTTATTTCTTACATTGTTGTTGAATCAGATTTTTTAATAGATAATAAAATAATTTTTACATTTTAATTTTTACAGGAGAAGACTCCATTTTACATAATTCAAATTGATTAATATGTAAAAAAAAATATTCACTTTTAAACATAACATTTCCTTTCGACTACCACGTACGCTCAATGCGACGCTCGAAACGCTCGCTCTCAAAATGAATTCTAATGGCAGGTACGAACATCTGCCCTTCAATATCGGTCCTAAAATATGTCAGAAACACCACTGAAGCTATTGTAAACCACGGTCTTACGTACAGGTCTGGCAACGACGGTATTGAAAATGGTATCGCTTATTGGTCGAACTTTTCAGTAATAATCTCCACCAACATGCGACGCCACCCGTAAAGAGATATACTCCTTCTCTTATCTTTCACAGTATACCGCGAATTTTAAATATGTGTTAATAATAACAAAATTGTTAAATATATGCAAGTAGGCTACATTTATCATTTTTTAATATTCTATGACATTTTATTATCTTTTAATATTCAACTTCCATGTAAATTCAATTAGTAGAAAACGCTATTATTAGAATTACCCTATTATTACGAGAGCGGTGACAAGTAATGTATGGTTGGAAGAAGTGTATCCCTCTACGGGTGGTGCTATGTAGTGGCTGAAATGTTATTAAAAGTTCGACTAATAAGCGATACGTTTTTCGTCATTGAAATTGCTATTCGTTGACAGACCTTTATATACGACCGTGATTTTAACAGTCAAAAGTCCCTAATAGAAATTTTATTTTTTCCATTTTTGTCAGTTTTTTGAAATTTTGAACCACTCTATGACTGCCAGGTGCAAGTTGTGACGGATGTGAAACCTTTTTGTGGACTTTTATTATTATTTCAAAATTTTTCACACTCAACAGTATTGTTATTTCTAGAAATTTTCTTATTATAAAATTGTGTTAAAATTAAATATTTTTGAATGGATGTGGATCTATTTTAAATTATTTAATTTTTTTGCAATCATACTATTGTATGATTTGATTGATTTGATTGCTGTTTACAATTCGCAAAAAAGACAATTATCTATGTAATTTATTTATTTTTAAAAAATATTTAATACTAGCAATAAATAATTAAGTACTCGTAATAAGTACAAAACAAATTTTACAAAAGAACATTTAACAGAACACTAAAAATTGCTCTACCATCGAAACCAAAGGAAGAGGTCTGTTTTTGATTTTAAGGAATTTAACGCTTTCAGGTTATTTCATCCCATGTCACACCCCTTGCACATAACCCGAAGTCCAACAATTGACTCTATTCACCGAATGACTTCAATGATCACTCGTGACAAATGATCTGAAGTTAAATTACAATAAAAGTAGTAGGCAATTGATTGCTTCCAGCTACGTCTCACATCTTGCAACATAAAAACCATAACGTTATTTACATATTCCTTTCCTATGAATCCGGTGTTCATGTCAACATGCCCAATAATTCTATCAGCACGTAGGTCATACGACAACCCCTCGTAAATTAACATTTCATTGAACATTAACAAACAGGAGTTGTTTTTGTCTTCTAAATTATTGATCATGCGTGTTTGGTACGACATTATGTGGTCGTTCACACCTGTTTTCAAGGGAATCAATCTCAAAAAAGTCATTAAAAAATTAATCGATGGTAAAGGATTTAATTTCCATAATTATCAATAATTTTTTGAGCTTCTTTTCCAGAAAAATAAAAATAACTACTCCTCTTCTATCCACTATTTACCTAAATCTGCCATACCCCTGACACGAACCTATAAAATATATATTTGTGTTTTTTAATTTATAAAGACCAATGTAAACATTTATGAATTTTAAAAAATTAGTACACTATTAAATTTTAAAATAATTATTAATTGTGATCTAAAATGTATGTTATATATTTTTAAAATGTATGTTATATATTGTATCGTATAACTTTGTACTGTTTTAAATTACTATTTTTCAGATCATTATATTTCACATAGCATGGTTTTGAAAAATTTTTATTTTTCGAAGCCATATCTAATAAACCACAAGCGGGTTATGTTAAGAAATAAAAATATTTTATACTTGTTAATATTAAATATTTTATATTTTGTCTTTCCAAACACAACGAGAGGACCGCGGATCTGTTGATGCAGTTTTGTTGGGAATTGGTCAAATCGCATGATCTACAATGATGCTGACAATTTTTTCACTCTACATGCTGAATCCACATGTTCTTCACCAATCGCCACTGTTTGAATCCGAAGACGTGCTCTACAATACAAATATTATTACACATAAATAACTATTAACAATGAATCTAATTAATATATAACTCACTTGCTTTAATCACGAACTCTTTTACGAACACTAAACAATAAAAATGTAACACATGTCAAACAGATGTAATTTTTAAACAGCGTCTTTCGCTTGCGCACTATATGTCACGCTCGCCGGCACGCTTGCGCATTATCAACACGCATCAAACGAACAGTACCGCTAACATGACACCCCGCTTAATGAAACTATAGACATAAGGGCTGGTTTACATTAAGATCCCGGTTTTTTGAAAGTTTTTCCGGGAAAAACTTGCATGGACAATAATAAAAATTTCATAATCACTTTATATTATAGACAATTTTTAAGAGCGGATAAATACCGGCAACGGTAAGGGTACCGCAATAATTTTGTTAACATGCCTGCCACACACGCCTTGTATCAAATTTATCACCAATAAAATTTACTTTTATTACATTAAGATAGTAAGCGGTAGAGTATATTAGCCTATTTTTTTACTAGATATCTACTCTACCAGAAAAATACAATTTGATCCGTTTACACAAAGCTAGTGGTTTGGTATACTTTCAAGCTTTTTTGCGTCATCATTGTGCTATTGTAAGAAAATATTTAATAACAATTGCCAGTGTGTTGTTAAATGAAGTTAGAGATGTTTTAGAGGAAAAAACTACTAGTAAAAAAAGAATATGAGTAACAGACTGGATTAAAATAAGAGATGCGCAAGAAGCGTCTGCTAATCTTCTAAGAGAAATAGCTACACAAGATCCAAAAGAATTCAGGATGTGTTTCAGACTGACACCTGTGAATTTAGAAATTCACAGGTGTTCACACACAAAACTTTTAAAATTAGTTATGCTGTGTATCAAAAAGATGATATACATTATTGAGAGACACTATACTTTATATTTTCATATACTTATATATACATATATATATATATATATATATATATATATATATATGTATATTCATATATATATATATATATGAATATATATATATATATATATGTATATTCATATATATATATATATATACTTTATATTTACTTTTGTAAATAAAAACAAAACTTGTAAATATAATTTTCTCGCCCAATTACTCTACTTGATTGCAATGAACCAGTTTATACCGGTACAGAACCAGTAAATTTGTGTTTGGGGAAGAGGCTAGTAGAGTGTATCATCTACATATGCTATCCACTCTACTCGTACTAGCTTTAGTACTCTACTTTCACTATCCCAAAGTGTAGAGTACCAAAAAGTTAAAAAAAGATTTTTATTAAACATTGCTTGAAATGTATTAAAATACGAGAAATAATCGTAATATGAGTAGAATAAATGTATCTAAATCATTTTTTTCTTAACCGTCATACTCGCATTTCATTATTTAAAATGTGACAGAATTTATACAGCGATCTAATGTATTCTGTATAGTATACATGTTACTTTATCATGCGTGCATACATTCACACAAATTTAATAAGATATTCGTAACAACATAATGTTCCATTTTCCTTGAAAAAGGGACGTTTTTCAATTGTGAATATATTATGTGGATGATAATAATAATAATTTAGAAGTAGAAGAAAGCAGCAATCGTCCTGCTAGACATTTGGCATGGCAAATTATCTTCACAGGAACATTACGATTCGAAAGCGGAGGGTAATTTAGTGACGCCGCACGCTATTCCACACGGCTGCGATGTTGTGTGATGGCTGAACGTAAATAATGGACGAAGCTGATTGTTCTGTGTTTTGTGTGGCACGCACTAGACACGCCGACGTCACTTTTATAAAATATTTACACCGTATGGTCATTTTCTTCGTTACACATTTATTATTTTATTTCCGTCTTCAAAATTAACAGATAATATAAATTTAATTGAAATTTATAACGTCGTTTCACGTGGTGACGTATCGTCGAGAATGAAAAAATATTAGCACATTTACACATGTATATGAATATTATATATATATACACAGTGTTCCAAAAATGTGTGTAATATAAATATATAAATAGTAATTATAAATATTTAATTAACAATGAAATATTATTCGTCTTTTAAAATATCTAGTTTTTTAAGAAATAAATTTAATTTATATATTAATTATATAACTATTTGATTTAAAAATATATTATTAATTAATATAAATATATTGAGGGATAAGCATTAATTTATTTAAATTATAATTTATAGTAATTTATATTAATTGTCGATTTAGAAATAGTTATCAATAAAAATTTTGTATTAATTTATAAATTTTAAGAAAATATTTATTATGAATTTAATTATAGTATTAAAATATAAATTTTAATTATTAAAATTTAGTAATAATGATAAAATTAGTGTAAATAATGTGTTTGAATTTGATTGTTATATAAATTAATATAAATAATTCGGCAAAATAATATTCACCTGTTGAACAACAACATGTCTTTTAGAGCATAATTTAAAGTCTAACCTGCCCGCTGAAAATTTTGAAGGGCTGCGGTATTTTGACTACGCAAATCTTTTCGAACTGAGTTCATTTTAAAATACTTAGATGAAAAATGCAACAACAATTACATATGTACATCCTTTCTTACATTTTCATGCAGAAAATTAATGATATTTACTATTTTATCGTTTCAATGTTCAAAACTGGAAGCATAAGTAGGAATGAATAATATTTTATTCTACTTACCTACATTTCTGTTGTTATATCTCTCCTGTTATTATTTACCAGCTGGTTAATTAAAAATGTTTGATTGCTCAAATGAGATACATTGTGAATTGTAATGAATGTATCCATGTTTAAAATGTATTACTAAATAAAATAGTCGGTAATTATATAATTATTTTGTTTGTATGGCAATTATCTAAGCGTTTATATGTAAGAATTGAATATAGGTGAGCAGAATTTGTATATTTAAACTATATCTATTGAGTGTGGGAATAACACTACTGCGTTAGTGTGATACTAAGGAGTGGGTACTCGACTCCTTTTTAAATTAATGAAAGAAGTCTGTTTGTTGTGATTTTTACGTTTTATTTTTGACAGTGAATACAAGGTTTATTAACTTAAAACTATTGTTGTGTTCTGAATACTGACTTGATGACTAATTTGTGACTTATCGACTTACTTATGTCTTCATGGTTCCTGACTTCACGACTTACGTATCGCATAGCGTGGCTGGTTTATATATAATTTCGGAAGGCGATCCAATTAATAAACAGTTCAATTTTCTTTGTCATATTAATATAAATAATTACTAATGGTTCAGCCATTAATTTACAATAAATTAAGATGTCTACAGAATATTACATGTAAGTTAATATCCTGACCCTTTTAAATAAAGACAGAGTTTTTTCCATACCTTTAAATCAATTAATTTTGAAAACTGGAATTACCATGTAAATAATGTGATTTTAATAGATAAACAAACGAATAATATAATTATCAGTCTTCAACAGTAGATATATATATATATATATATAAGATCATGTATAATGCATCAACCTTCTGTAATGAATATTTTATTCGAAATATAGTACTTTATTACTGTACGGTAACTGGTCCTTAAAAAAAGTTATATTTTTTACAATTTAATTTGGTACTGGACAATAACAACTTTTAGATAATGAAAAACAAATTTATTTTTTCTTCAATTATAAGTATGAACTGAAAATGAAAAATGAAGAATAGTTGTATATCTTCTTGCACTTAGAAATAAATAATCGATATCTTATTATTATCCGCCACGTTTTTACAAATTATAGGTTTTCCAAATGTACATTTTTCACAAACATATTTCTTACACTTGAAACAGATTTTGGTAGTTTTATTGTCCTTACAATTTATTAGTTGACATGTTTTCGGTACGAATAAAACTACTTATATTTATTGATGTTTCCTATATATTTTATTTTTCTTGTTCTTGCAATTCTTGACATTCAGTGGCAAGTTCTTCTGCTAGCTGAAATAAAAATTTCTACTTTGATATTTTCTCTCCTGTTGTCTATATAAAACCGTTTATTTCGGTTAGATCAAGAATGTTGAAGAAAACCTGGAGAGCCTATCTGCAAAATTTACATTTAATACTATATTTTTTTCCCATTTGGTCAGTCACATCTGCATTGAATTTGATTTTATTATGAAATCTAATTGTTTCAGCTACGCGTTTTTCATTTTTTCAATGTTTATAAATTAATGCATTGAACTTAGTACAAGCACTTTTTTAATTGGGTTTGACTTTATGAATTATAATAATACAGTTATCTGATTTACAGGGTTTCGTTGATAACCATACCATATTATCTTTGTTTTGTTTAGAAGCTTTGGTATTTCTTTTTTGTTTGCGCGAATAGTTCTAATAACAGTGGTCTTTTTTGCTAAATTTTGTTACTAGTGATACGCTTGTAAAAAGGTTGTCCGTCGTTATATTTCTTCCACAGTCTGTAAATGTTTCTATGAATTTGAGAACAAAAAACTCATCAAGTAGTACTGACGACTCTCTTCTCTCATCTTTTCTTAAATATGGTAATCCATACAGTAAGTACATTATAATATACTTACTATTGAAGTCGGATACTAACCAGAATTTGATTCCAAAATTATCTGGTTGTTTGGCATATATTACGTGAATCTACAACTAGCTGTAGATGAAAATAGTTGTTCATCAACAGAAAGATTCGCAGCAGGTGTGTAATAATTTTGACAATTCTCAATGAATATATTCGATACTTCAGAGATCAATACTTTCATTATCATATTTCACTATCATACTTTCACATTCCATTTCAATTGCCAAATTTCCTTTTGATTGAAGTTGTAGCTTCATTTAAGCACTTAAATGACTCAAAACACCGACTCAAATATCTTCTCAGAAGGTCGCTACCAAAATATGAAGTGTTTTTGTTTCTCTTTTCCCTAATTTATATCAAAATTCTAACAGACACGCTGCTATTCCATCTGTTTCATCTTAAATCGCCGAGTTAAAGAAAATTTAATTACGAAAACCACTATAACTTTCGAAAAAAATATTTTTCGATACAAACTCAACGTCAGTCAACTCAACAGATGGCTGAATTATGTCATATCACTAGTGTCTCCCTCTAAGTACTAAATTTTTAAACTATACACGCAATTTGTATATTTTTGATCAAACCTTATTATTGTATAATTAATACGTTTTCAAATAGATTAAGATTATTTAGTTATTTTTCTACTTGTTGTAAAACATATACTGATTTTTGGGCGATGTTTGTATAACATGTGTTGATTTACTTGTAACTCTGAATAGAAAACCATTCCACATTTCTGAAATTATTCATTCAAATTTAATACAAGTGATAATAAAATACAAACAAGTCGTTCATTGAATGATATATGCAAGAAGTACTCACAAGAACATAAATCATAAAATGAACAAAGTCAAATGAGATTACTGTTTACACAAAAATTATATAACTGGATAATTTCAAACTGTCTGATGTTGTCACAAGTACTGAAACCGATATTTGCTAAATCAAACAAATATAGCGACCCTAAATAGAATAACACTGCGAAAACTTTTTTATTTAATTAAAAAAAAAATAAAATTCATTATCTTAATCTATTTAGTTAAAATTATCTGTTAGATTAGTAGGAAAATAATTGAGATTTTTGTTTTCTAAATTCTAACCTTATTTTTCTCGATGAACGTATTATATCATCGTGTTCATGTTAATATTATTTTAAAGTGCATATTCGGTCTGTATTTTGGTATAATAAACTTCGTTTTATTATTATTAATTTCGATTCAAGTTTGGCTATTGAATTAAAAATGGAAAAGAAACGAATAACACAACTTTTTTATGAATTCAAAACGGGTGATAAAGCAACAGAACTTTCTCGTAAACTAAACGATAATTTTGATGTGAGTATTGTTAAGAAACGTATAGTGCAATGATGGTTCCAAAAATGTCCTCACGCTGAAGAAGTTTGCGGGTGTTTTTCTTCAATTCAAAACGACCAACTGAAGGTGTTCTTTGAATCAGAACCACGCACAACAATTCAAGAATTTGCACAGAAGTTAGAAGTTATTCATCTAACAGTTCTGGACCACAAATGAAAAAATGTATATTAATTTGAAGGTCATAAACACAAACTATTTTTCTACCAACCTAATATTAATTACTAATTTAATTTTTTAACTTCTTAACATCACTGAAACGTTTTATGAATACTTCTAATTGAAAATGATGATTAAATGCTATCTATAAAACCTAAAATATCGAGCAAATGCAAATAAATGCTGCTTGTTCTATTTTATATAGATATTATGAGCTTGATAATAATAATGAAATATTAAAACAAATAAAACGGATTGTTTAGTAAAAAAAATGTTTGTTCTTTTTAAATCATTTAATGAGTAGTAAGAAAAATAGAACTTTTATCAAATATTAGATTAGTTATATTACAAAAGAAAGAAATACTATAAGTACAGGGCTCAATAAGTATAGTGATTCAATTTAGGTTTCCTCATGCAAATAAAAAAATCGCAAAAATTCCAAAAAAAGACATATTATTTTTTACTTTGTGTTTTAGTTCAATTCAAATAAAAAATAACATGATTTTTTTTAATTTTTGCGAATTTTTAATAATTTCATGTGGAATTTTTAATTGAATCACTCTTTATAAACTTTGAAACAGAAAATTATAGAAAATATGTACTTCAATATATCATAGCCTACAAAAGTAATTGCCTAGAATGAATTGAAGTTTTGTGTTTTGTAAACATTTCTTATTCTATATATTTGATTAGCAAGAGAAAAGACTACGTTCATACTAAAAGGAAAGATTTGTTTTTAGAAGCTTATATAATGATATTGCATTTTTTACTCGTCTTTTTTTTAAAAAAAAGCGGTTTAAATAAAAAATTACACTTTATAGGATATCACGAGTAAAAACGTATCCAAATATACATTATATCTAAATTTAGCATTCACCTGTATCAATCATAGACGTATTCATAGTTCACCATATATTTCAGTTCCAATTTCCTGATCCTCTCCGCATTATCCAAACAACTATACCACATTTTAATTGTTTTTTTTAATTAACCAGTAGGCTCTGATAAGCTTGGTGACCCCCGGGATTTTCCCTTCCTCGTACACTTTGCTTGCTCTCCTTGAGTGATAACAATTTTCAAATAAAAAATGAAAAACGAAATAAATATTAGATTGGCAGGAAAATAAATGCGGTTTTTGTTTTCTGAATTTTAACCTTACTTTTTTAATGAAGTGCCATCCTGTCATTTCA
>CM068314.1:58433762-58438762 GCA_034766995.1 Acanthacorydalis orientalis
ATTGCACAGTACATTCCTTAACAATACCTACACCAAACATATCGTTTAGTTTAAGAGCAGTTTTTGCTACTTTATCACCCGTTTTAAACTCTTACAAAAAAATTGCTGTAATTTACTTCTTTTCCATCTTTAATTCAATACCTCAATTTGAAACAAAATTAATAATAAAACCAAAGTCGATTTTACCAAAATACAGGCCGAAAATGCACTCTTAAATGATATTAACCTGAAAACGATGAAATGGCATTTTCATTAAAAAAAGATGGTTAGAATTCCGATAACAAAAACCGCAATTATTTTCCTGTCAACCTAATATAAAGAGACAAATACACAAAATAACACCAATGATTAATACGAGCGTCAATCAACTATAAATGCTTTTTTCTGTACTCTTTATTAAATTAATATTTTTCAAATGTACACACAATTCATTTTTCTACATAGATTGTACTAACATTTAAATCTTTTAGCCATAGGATTGGCAGTTCTTTGATGCCTGTATTATTGAAATTAGTGGGACGTCTCTGAAGCCAATTTCAAACAAAGTTCCCACCTCTTCGAATCGTTGTCCTACCAACGCTTCTTTGAATAGTCCAAACAAATGGTAATCATATGATGATAAATCGGGGCTGTAAAGGGAATGTTTGACAATAGTCCAGTGCATTTGGTTTAATTTCTCTTTGGTTAAGGCGTCAGTATAAGGTGCTGTAACGTTTCAAAACTTTAACTCATTCGGAATGGTACACTGCACACTATCATGGCTTATCTCAATTTCTTTACAAATTTTATCCACAAACCGCCAGCCACATTCAAGAAAGTCTCGAACTGCTTAAATATTGTGTGGTGTGATACTGGTCTCGAAGCGATACGGATGCATCAAGTTCTGCACGTCATAACATTCACCAACGAACGCCTTATATAATGTAAACTCTTATGTCTTCTATAACGTTTTATTCGCGAATTTTTCACGTAATCTTCGCAAAATCTCGGCGGGTTTCACTTTTTCGTTCGGTAAAAACTTGATTATAATGCATTGTGTAACGGCACTAGGTATTGTTTGCTCGTCCATCGTGCTACTAACGAAACGAATGCGAAGTCATGTCCATGGCACGGAAATAATCTAGACACCCCCACTAAAATCCCCACTCCGTCTCAGCCACCAACGTTCGCTCGTTCTGCAGTAGGAAAGAAAGTTCGGTTTATAATTAACTGACCCTCGTATTATTTTACTTCAATGGATTTCATTTAACTTCCAGGAAGTATTATTTTGTTACCGAAGCTCTCATTAAATTAATCGATTATGGTAAAGAAACTATTAATTTGCTTCTTTATAAATATTTTATTTTTCAATAATTAATGCCACTTATTTCGTTAAAAACAGACTTGAGTCTGATTAGCGTTTATCAACTTGGGCGTTTATCAACTGATAACCAAAAATGTTTTATAGAGAATTTATCAGAAAAAATAGCAAAAAGAATTAAAAAACTTGAGTTTACAACCAAATAAACGTGCAACATAAACCAACTGTCAGGATATGTATGGAAAAATAAAAACCTAGTATTCTTTCAACAAAATCTCAATATAATTATAAGTAATCTAACCATAAAAATATATCTAAAAATATATTAAAATCGGACATTAGGATATTATACAAATGTTATTAGGTTGGTAAGAAAATAATTGCAGTGTTTGTTATGAAATTGAAGATATAAACTGCAACTACTTTTGTACCAACTTTATATTTTTGAAAATTAATTCTTTTTTCGCCCCACAAACTATACAATTTTTTTCCATTTTTTCCATTTAACTCAATAACCTAATTTGAATCAAAATTAATAATGGAACCAAAGTCGATGCTTCCAAATTACAGATCGAAAAATACAGTTTAAAATCATGTTAACATGAATACGATGAAGTGACACTTTCAATGAAAAAATTATGTTTAGAATTCAGAAAATAAAAAAATTATTTTCCTATCTACCTAATGTTAATCATTCATATCCATACAAAACATTATCTAAAACTGCATAACGAGATTTTTGTAAATTTTTAAACAGTTATCTAAATTAAAGTTCATCTGCTTTGATGGGACACTATACATTTAAATAAATAAATCTATTTAACAAACAGGCATTGTGTGTATATATATATATATATAGAGAGAGAGAGAGAGAGAACGAGATATGCAAAATAAAATAAAACAGTTTCGCCATTTGATAATTTAACATATTCAGTACTATGATATTGTTTTAATTATTATATAATTTTTCACTTGAACCCTACACTCGATTATTTGACATTACACTGAATTTATTTTAATCATCTAACTCTAGAGAGCAATTAAAATATATATTCAGTGTTTTTGAACCAAATTATCATATATATATTAAAAATACTATTTGACTATTTCATTTAATGAGTTTGTTGATAAGAAACCGTTTTCAATTTCTAATTAACTCTCTGTCTATCATAAATCAAAACTATGCTACTTACGAATCGAACCCATTCGACCCGTGTACAAGTTTAAAAAGTTTTGCTTATTTTGAAAGTTTCTTTTTGTATATTTTAGTAGTAAATATATAATTAACATAATAATTATTATAATTGTTATAAAAGATATTCATTCAGTATATTTTTTACATAATATTACACAATGGTTTCCGCATACATGCTGTTTACATTTATTGCATGTTTTTCTAGTTTTCCTGTCGTTTTATATGTACACATGTTGCATCAATTTTTCTTTTTTGGTGGATTATGACCTCTACTAGTGAATGCTTCAGCCTCTTCTACAATTTCACTATACTGAATGACTTGTTTACCTTCTATTATAAAATTTCTACTTTTATGTAAGTTTTTGTCACAATTTCTATTAAGAGATACCCAAACTATGAATTAATTCATAAGGTTAATGTCAATCATGTTGTAGAAAAAGGTTAGCGGCCATCTTCTCGTCATCCTTTTCACGCTGTATATTCTGGTCATTTTGTCCATATTATAAACGCCGCTTTTAGTTTTATTGTAATCGAGTACTACTTGAGGTTTCTTGTTCCCTACCCCTATCAATTCTGTTTATTGTGTATCATTGTGTAGCGTACTAACTAAGGAAATATTTTTTTCTTTTTTTAGGCAGTAGGATCATATCATTTAGTTGGATTAAAATCTAAATAATGTGGAAACATTTTGCGATTTTTGAGATTCATAAAATAACAAAGTAAATTTGGTTTATTTTTCCGAATTTTTTCAATCATGATAAGGTTTTTAACAGTAAATAGTGTGCCAATGAGTAGGAAGTAAAGAAATTATGGCGTGTTATATTACGTCCAGATTTTTCTATACCTTTTACTAACCTCATTATAACATTTTCACCTTGATTTTTCTCTCTTTCTTCGTCTGTTTTCTCAATATAGACTTATAATTTCCATGTATAGGACGTGATACTGTCACAAATTTTCTCAAATTTGCTACCATATCAGCCTGGTGTAGGGTATATATTACCAAATTAGGTATTTTCCCCTAAAAGTTATCAATCTCTTATCTATGATTATATTTCCACTTGACATATACCCATCTTGCAGTTAATCGTTCCACATTTCAAAAGACACGAATTGGTTGAAATTTATCAGTAGATATATTTTTTCTTCTTTCAGCAGCGTCATAACATCTTATATGTATATTCTGAAATCAATTACAGCTCATAATGTCATTGAAAATTTTTCGTATATGTTTCTTGCTCCATAACTGATATATTACTTCGTTCGTGAATTTATACACTCCAATCAGTATTAGTGTATTCCAATAAATCTTTTAAAATTCATTGATTTAAAGTAATTTCCACTTACTGACAAATACATTATTTCCTTTCGCATTATCCCATTTAATAATAATTTCGCTGAGCAGTTTTCTTAAGTAAATTAGAATTGCTGTGCATATGATGGGATATGAAATGAATTCTCTCTTCTAATCATCTGTGCTCTGTGTTTGAGAAGTATTTTTTTTCAATTGGATCATCCGAAGAAAATCATCCGGAAAAACATTAAAATTATTCAACAGTAAGTGGTTTGTTTTTCACCACGATAACACTAGACCTCATAGATCTTTGCAGACTCAACAAAAATGAACAGAATTGAATTGGTATGTCTTCATCCATCCATCCATCATATTCACCTTACCTCTACAGAATTCACTAAATGGTAAGAACTTTTATTGTCTGGAAGCCTGAAAATGCATCTGTCAACATTTTTCGTCGGAAAAAATGGGAAATTCTAGAAAGATGAGATTACAAAGATACCTGCAAGATGTCAATAGATTATGGAGCGTAATGATAAATACTTTTTTGAAAAAACTTTCTTAAATCTAAAAAAAATACTATTTTACTGAAAATTCCGTTATTTTTTGACTAGTCAAATAATATGGATAATAAGTTGCAAAATTAATAAAAGATTTCACGTGAAAGAAAAAATATTTTTAAATTCATATATCTAGGTGTTCGAAAATGAACGATGTGAATAATACAAACTGAATCAATCATAAGATTGATTACACAAATGTAATGTCAAAACGGAGAATTACTTTGACATGTGTCCACACTGAAGTCTGCTGCTACACCCCATGTGCAAGCTATGGTTGTGCCAGTACTAGTAACTATGCTTGTGCTAATACTATGTACTAATGACTGGTTCTTTCTCTCGCACTTCCATTCACCTACTCGACCCAGGAAAATGACAATACGATAGAGAAAAATGAGTATGTTCACCTCGCTTGGAGGTATCAAGAGGAATAAAAAAAAGTACTAAGTCGGGTAAGAAACTAAACTAGCGCGAAATACAAATTAAAGGATTCCCGAACACTAGGGAACTTGCTATTTTGTACATCACAACTACTTTTAGTGTTTATAAAGTGCATATATCCAAGAAGTTATAATTTTGGATACTTTTATCTAATATTGTAACTCCAATACATATTTAATTTATTACTTTGTACATTTCATTGATTTTATG